>JAASFI010000257.1:0-38990 GCA_023333705.1 Globisporangium viniferum
GCGGTAACTTTGGAGCTGGTGGCGGCGCAGGCGTGCTAGGCATGGGGGCGATGGGCGGACGCGGTGTCGGCGGCATCGCTGGCGGTAACGGAGGCTTCACGAACGGGTCGCAGAACCGCTGGCGCCGTCGCCGTCTCTAACGAGTAAGGTGATTAGATGGTTGGGGCCGCTTTTGGCGCTTTGTTTCCGTTGTTGAGTGGAACATGTCGGTAGGAGTTGTGTCGCGAGTGTCCAACGAAAGGCTGGTGGGTCAGCGGATGACATGAGCCAGTAGGAATAATCAACGACATTTCATTTCAGTCATGAATAAAAGATTTGAGTGGTCAACGAGCGACTCAACAGCAACAACGTATGCAAATCAGCTGAACACAAAACACTTCAGCTGGACGGGACTTCGCAGCCCGTGCGCTCACGGGACCGTGTTTCGCAGCAGCACCTTCACGTATCCTTCTTCGTACTTCGACAGCTTCTCGTACGCGATCGGGGCGTCCTGGAGCGCCATGCGGTGACTCACCATCACCGTCGGGTCCACCGCGCCTTTCGCCAACGCGTCCATCGCTTCCGAGAAGTAGCGCTGCACAGGCACGAAGCCCGAGCGTACGGTCAAGTGCTTCTGCATGACGTGGCCCACGGGGAAGTGATTCGCCGTGTCGATGTAGTCGCCGACGATCACGACGCGGCCGAACTTGCGCGCGCACGTCGCCATCTCGTTCAGGATGTCGGCCGAGTCCGTCTGCATGCCCAACGTCTGCTCCACTTTGCTCTTCGTGCTCTGCGCGAAACGGAACCCCGCAGCTTCGATCACGACGTCCGCGCCGCCACCCGAGCACTTGGCAAGTGGCAGCATCTCGTGGAACCTGTCGATGACCTCCTGGGTCGTTCTCCCAGTGCGGTCGATCGTCTCGAAGCCGAACTTGTCGTGCGCGAGACGGAGACGCTCCGGCACGTGGTCGATGCCGATCACGCGCTTCGCTCCTTTCTGCAGGCACCAAAAACCCGCCAGGAGTCCCACGGGACCCAGTCCCCAGATTGCGACGATGTCGCCCTGCTCCACTTGGCCCAGCGTGGTGGCGTGGAGTCCAGAGCACATGATGTCGCTGACAAACACCGCTTTCTCGCTCGACACCTCGGAAGGAATGTGGCAGAGGTTCACGTCCGCGAACGGCACGCGCACGAACTCCGCCTGGCACCCGGGCACGCCGCCCAAGAGACGAGAGTACCCAAAGATCGCAGCAGGACCACGAGTACCGCCATACATCTCGCCAAAGAGTCTCGAGTCGTTGGTCGCGCCGCACTCCGAGAACTCCTGGCGCTGGCAGTGGTGGCACTCACCGCACGCCATATTGAGCGAGACGACCACACGGTTGCCTCGCTTGAAGTTGGCCACTTCGGTGCCGGTCTCGTGCACGATACCGACGGCTTCGTGACCGAGAATCTGCCCTTTGTCCGCCGTGGGCAGCAGCCCCGAGTGCACGTGCAGGTCGCAGCCGGAGATGGAGCTGAGCTCGACCTTGAGGATCACGTCCTTCGGGTGCGTGATGATCGGCTTGGGGTGGTCGCCGAACGCCACGGTCTTCCCGCCCATCAGGTGCGTGCCTTCGTACGTGATCGCCTTCATCGTCTCGGACTTGGAGTAGTGGGGCTGCGTCGAGCCCTGCGCGACCTCCAGCCTCCCAGCCTTGTCGTCGTCCTTCTTCGCCATAAAGTGCATCATCTTGGTTTGGCTTGTTACTTGGCTGTGTGTGTGCTTTCGCTGTTTTTGCGCTTGAAAGTACTTTGGTTGTCGAGTGCTCGTGGGGTGGATGCGAATCGCAAAGTGACTGAGGACTAACCATGCGAGCGGAGCAGAGCAGCAGGCACCATTTCAACTGGCAGGACGAGCAGCTAGCTCCTTCTGGGACAAGAGGTTGTTGTTTTTAAAAACTCTCGACACCCTCTTCCTTCGTACATGCTACAGTTGAGATTCGCTGGCCAACTGTTGTTGGCGTCCATTGACATTGTTGTATCAGCCTCGTTGTTTCTCGACTCCCACCTCGCACTTGCTACGGTTGGAATCTGTCCCTTTGGACGAGACGAAGCAATTGCAGCACCAAATTCGTCCTCAACCCTTGTGCTCTCACTTTTAAAATTGCTTCTCGGTTGCATCACAAATATATGTCGAACGCAGCAGCGAAACTAGCGGACACGCTCCTCGGGAAGCGCGAGGTGGCGGAGGGCTCGACGCAGCCGGACGTCTCGAGCGACAAGACCATGAAGGCGATCGTGTGGAAGGGGTCGAAGCAAGTGGCCTGCGAGAACAAGCCCCGCCCCCTGGTGACCCACCCCAAGGACGTGATCGTCAAGGTCACGGCCTGCTCCGTGTGCTCAGGCTCGGACTCGCACTTGTACTCCGGCGAGGTCGTCACCATGGACGACGGCTGCATCATGGGTCACGAAGCCTGTGGCGTCGTGGCGGAGGCGGGCTCCGAGGTCAAGCTCTTCAGCAAGGGCGACCGCGTGGTGATCGCCTTCAACATCGCTTGTGGCGAGTGCGCCTACTGTCGGCGCGGCGAGTTCACCGGCTGCGACCGCACGAACGACTCGCGGCTGTTTGAAGAAATGTACGGCGGACGCGCGGCGGGAGCGATCTTCGGGTACTCACGGCTGATGGGCACCATCCCAGGCTCGCAGGCCGAGTTCGTGCGCGTGCCGTTCGGCGACGTGAACTGCTACGGCATCCCGGACGACGTGCCCGACGAGAAGGCACTGTACGTCTCGGACGTGCTCTCGACATCGCTCCACGCCACGGACCTTGGTGAAGTCGGCATGGGGGACAACGTCGTGATCTGGGGCTTGGGACCGATCGGTCTCTACGCCGGCGCGTGGAGCAAACTCAAAGGCGCGAAGCGCGTGCTCGCGATCGACAAGGTTCCCGAGCGCCTGAAGCTGGCGCGCGACCAGTTCGGCATCCAAGTACTCGACCGCAGCGATCTCTCGAGCGCGCAGGTCGTGAGCAAAGTGCGCGATCTGTTCCCCGACGGCGGCGTGGACGTGGTGATTGACGCCACGGGCTTCCGCTTCTCCGAGACGCTGATGGACAAGTTCGAGCGCGTGGTGGGGCTGGAGACTGACACGCCCGACATTCTCACCGAGTGCGTCAGCGTCGTGCGCAAGTACGGGCGCGTGTCGGTCATCGCGGACTACATCGGGTACGCCAACCATTTCCCCATGGGCCACATCATGATGAAGCACCTGACGCTGCGCTCAGGCCAGTGCCCCGTGCAGAAGTACTTCAAGACCGTGATGCAGACGCTGCAGAAGAACCAGATCGACCCGACGCTCATGGTCACGCACCGCCTGACGATGGACCAGGTGCCGAAGGCCTACGAGCAGCTCTTCTACAAGACCGAAGGGTACATCAAAGTGCTGATCACACCCACGCAAACGAGCGAGCAGGAGAGGCCTTGAGAAGTGTGTATCTGTGCTTTTTCTTACGGAGAGTCTGGCAAAGAGCGATCAGAAGCAGGAAGTGCATGTGTGCATGCGGAGTTTCATTTCTTCCCAACCCGTTTTCAATTGAAAGAATCTGAACAAAAAAGAACACGGTTGTTATGGTCCCCTGAGTTATCTTATCGTAATCGTACACCACCGCATTGCCATATGCGTCCAGGACTGAAGCGCAAAGACAAAGTGTCGCTCGTCATTTCCTACATATTGGATTATTGCTGACCGCCAGTTAGAACCAACCGTTTGAGATGCCAATTGAAAGGCATTGTCCTAAATAGGAAATGGCAACCTAGTTGTGATCGCATGTTGCTGTTGTTGGCTGCGGCTGCCATGGTTCGCCAGGCAGAAGGGGGCTTTGAAGTCAGAATGACGGTCAACTTTTGTTGGCATCGCACCGTTAAAGTTTGAGTCACTGTCTCTCTCACACGCGCATGGTGAGTGCGCGACAGGTTCATGGTCACCTCGAACTCAGTGGACGAGAGGTTCAGCGTCGAGCTCTCTGTCTATTTAACCAGGAGTACATGCGCAAGACCCACGCATTTACTTTGCGTGAAATTGTTTTGCGTTGTGTTGTTACTCAGGCTTCACGACAGGGGCTCAAAAGCGCGTAAAACAAAACAACTTTAGCACCACTTCCTGCAAAGCTCGGCTCATTCATTCCCGCCAATTACTTCAAATTGCATACAAAAACTGCTACACCTACTGCAAAACACAAGAAGAACGTGCGCCTCTTCCGATTCTCAAACTACCTTCACCTTCTCAACTCAGTAGCTGCGTCGCGTCGGAATCACGAGCGCACGTCCCTTTGTGTGCTTCAGAGAGATAAAATACACCCACAGACCACTCGGGTTTCCTTGCTTCCTGCCTGCAGCTTCGTCTCGGTCGCTCAGATCTGGTCCGGACGCACCAGCACCTTCAGGTACCCTTCGTCCTTGTGGTAGCAGTGCGAGTACATGTCCGGCACGCCGTCCAGTCCGACCGTGTGCGTAATCATCACGGACGGGTCCAGCTCCCCAGCCTCGATCGCGTCGAACGCCTGCTTGAAGTACTTCTGCACTGGGCACTCGCCGGCGCGCAGCGTCAGGTGCTTCATCATGAGGTGGCCGATCGGGAACGTGTCCACGTTGCCCGTGTAGTCTGCGATCACCGCGACACGACCGTACTTGCGCGCCACCATGAAACACTCCTTCAGGATGTCCGGCGACTCCTTCTCCATGCCCACGCGCGCCTTCCAGCTGTGTCCGCCGCTGAATCCGCACGCGTCGATGGTGACGTCCGCCCCGCCTTCAGGGAGCATGCCCTGTAGCTTGCTGGTGAGCTGCGCGCTCGAGAGGTCGCCGCGGTCGACGACTTCCAAGTTGAGCTTGTCGTAGGCGAAGCGCAGACGGTCGTTGTGGTGGTCAACGCCGATCACGCGCTTGGCGCCTTTCATCTTGCACCAGTGCGCCGCCATGATGCCGATGGGGCCGAGCCCCCAGATCACGACAGTGTCGCCGCGGTCCACTTCGCCCAGCTCCGTCGCGTGCAGCGCAGAAACCACCGTCTCCGAGACGAATACCGCCTTCTCGTCCGGGACGCCGTTTGGGATCTTGTAGCAGTTGGCGTCGCCGAACGGCACGCGGACGTACTCGGCCTGCGATCCAGGCACGTTGCCCATCAGGCGCGAACCGCCGAACATAGCCGCTGGAGCCCAGCCGCCGTACTTCTCCGCAAACTCCTTCGAGTCGTTCGTGCGGTTGCAGCCGCTGAACTCGCGTCGCTTGCAGAACGAGCACTCGCCGCACGCGATCACGAACGAGATCGCGACGCGGTCGCCCACGTTGAACTTGACCACCTCCGGCCCCGTCTTGTCGACAATGCCGACAGCTTCGCGTCCGAGGATCTGGCCGTTCTCCATGCCTGGGATGTCGCCTGCGCATGCCTGGCTCACAAACCCTGGCGAGATGGAGCACGCCGTGACCTTGACGATAATGTCGGCACCCTGCTCGATCTGCGGCTTGGGGACGTTCTCGACCTTGATCGACTTGGCGCCGTGCCACGTGACGGCCTTCATGTGGCCCTCGGGGGCCGGCTTGGTGCTCTCGGCTTGGTTGCTGCCGCCGCCAGTGAACTTCTTGACGTACTCCATTGTCTTGATATCTCTCGACTTGTTCTGCTACTCTTCGTGGTTTGTACTTTAGCGCAAATGCACATCTGAGGAGGTATTGTGGCTGGGGTCATTGACGAAGGAAGTACTTGGGGACATCCTCCAGTTGGCCACCAAGCAGCCAGTTGAGTTGCTGCCCAACTGTCGCGTATTTGATACCTCACGCTTTTCGCGCCTGTGAGCGCATTTTGAAGGCGGTGATCACGTAAAATTGCCTGAAAGAAGAGAAAGCGAGGGCGGTCGGATCTTTGTTAGGGATTTTAATCCCCTCCTCGTCCCAGCGGCGAAAAAGCGGCGGCGCCAACTGCCTGTTGCACTTTGGAGCTCCTCTCTAGGGACCTGAAAAGGCGCGAACGCTCTCAATAGAGGACTCACGCCAAACAATAGCCCCTCGTCGGGTCCGTTTCATCCCTGTGAGCCATTTGTTTTCACAAGAACATTATTTTTTACAGGCAAATTACACATGAAAAGAATAGATTAGTTATCAATTTAAACAGGTTATTTATTCATGAAAAGTATGTAGCCATCTCCTAAGCTTGACGCGAACGGCTGCAGCTTGCGGATTGGGCGGGGCTGCCAAAACTGAAGCAAACGGAAGAGCCGCGAGAAACGAACGCCCCAAAGCGTCGCGTGCAAAGTCTATTTCCTTTAGTTGCTCCTGCTGCTCGGCTGTTACATCTTCCCCTGCTGCTGCGGCTTTCTTTGTCGCCGCGGTGGCGTCCGCGTGGCTGGGAAAGCTCCTCGCACCAAGAGGCTCCTTTCCACCTCTCCTGTCTGCGATCAGCAGCCCCCAACGCTCACTCTTCATTTCTCCAAGACTTAAGCACCCGCCCGTCGCCGACTAAGAAACTTCGAATCATGCGTCTCGCCTCCATCTTCGCGCTCGCTGCTCTCGCCACCTGCGCGTTCTGCCAGTCGATCGCCGCCAACGAAGCCGCGCACGTCCAAGGACACCACGCAGTCACAGCGAGCAAGCATGTGGCAACCAAGTTGCACGCAGTGTCTGCCAAGGAAGCCCACCACACCAAGGACGCGAAGGCGAAGAAGCGCTCGAGCTTGCGCTCTACGTCCACCGATTCGCACAAGGACGTTCTCAAGAGCAAGGTCGTGGCCAAGCACGGCAAAGCCTCGCCATCGAAGGACCACAAGGATGGCGAAAAGCACGATGAGAAGTCCCCATGTCCAAAGAAGGACGATAAGGAGGACAAGCACTCTCCAGTTCAACAAGGCGACGGGAAGCCATCCCACGGCGAGAAGCCTCCAGCGCCAAAGCCGGCAGGCAGTGGCGACTCGGACGACGAGGGAGGTGAGAGTGAGGACAGCGAGGACGAAGGAAGCAAAAACGCGGACGATAGCGCTGACCTCGGCGACCCTGAAGAGCCAAAGACCAAGGAGCCAGAGACGAAGGAGCCAAAGACCGAGAAGCCAAAAGAGGACGGGTCCCAAGATGACGACGATGAGAAGCCAGAACACGGCTCTCAGGATGACGACGACGATGAACCAACCGACGGATCTCAAGAAGACGATGGTGGGAGTCAGGAGAAGCACGCTGCACCGAAGAAGCCGCACGGTCCCAAGCACAAGCACCACGAAGCGAAGCAAGCGGCGCACAAGACCAGCAAGTCTCACGAGTCCAAGAAGGTCCACGGCGCCAAGAAGTCTCACGTGGTCAAGAAGGCCCATGTTGCCAAGAAGACTCACGCCGACAAGAAGTCGCCTGTCATGAAGAAGGCCAACGTGCCCAAGAAAACCCACGCGGCCAAGAAGGTTCATGAAGCCAAGAAGACTCACGCGTCCAAGGGCAAGAAGTCATCTGAAATGAAGAAGACCCACGCGGCCAAGAAGACCAAGAAGCACGCGAGCGACAAGAAGAAGACCTACCACCTGCACATTGAGATGAGCGAGTAAGCAGAGGACAGACGTGCATGCACGTGCGTGGGCTGGCTGGCTGGCTGCCTCAGTGTCTCTTCTCATTTGTATTCGTTGCAAAGTCACCTCCTGTGGCCTCAAAGGATTCTTAACTTTCATATTTTTCACACAAACCAAATGCACATTTTATCATCCACCTCTCTTCCAGTTTCTTCATTTTTGATACCTCCAGTGTGAAGCCATTTGGTACCAGCGAGCGAGTGTAGCCATGTCTATTTGTCTACCTATTTGACACCCAAATTGTTGGTTTCGCTTTTTGCACGTTTCACTATCCCAAACGGGCAAAAGCGAAGGGATGTCAAGTTTATGCAAATAGTAAAATATGAAGGATATCAATGCATACAGCAAACTTGGGTTTTGTATGCTTTCTTCTTTCAAGGGCAAATACATATATTCATTTTCGCTAAATGATAACAAATGAGAAGAGAGCCGTTGGATGCCAGACGTAGAGCGTGAAGCGTTGCGGGCGTGGGGCTGGGGATGAACACGCGAGGAAGCGCATGCGAAGGGCCGGCCGCGCGCGTTTCCTCCTCCGCATTTGGCTGCTTGCTCGCGGTGTTTTCTTCTCCACATGCACCTCCAGCTCACGGAGTCAGTTCCCAATCAGAACCCCAACCGACATGAAGCCTTCTGCCCCCAAATCCCACTCATTCTTACCTCCACATCCATGAAGGGGTCTACTGCTGCTGCACTCGCTCTAGCAGCTCTCCTTCTCGGTCATGCCGGTCCTGTCCAGAGCTCCTCGCTGGCTCTGACGCAGCGCAACCGTGACCACCACATCCCTATGCAGGTGAAGCTGAGGTCTGACATGCGCGGGTGGAGAGCGCCGGCCATCGACAAGAAGCCCCAGCGAGCGCCAGCAGAGCAGCAGAAGTCGCCGTTTGCGGACAAGGTGCAGCACCAGCAAGCGTCTCGCGCGAAGACGGACTTTGCGAAGCGCAACAGGAACAATGGCGATGACAGCCTCGATGAGTCATCAACAGAAACAGCGCGCAACGAGGACAACAGACAGCGCGTGCGGGTTTCTATCAAGAGCCACCAAAAATCCAACAAAGACGAAGGCGAAGCAGGTCCGTCGATAGCGCTGCAGCAGCAGGAGGAAGAAGAAGCCCCGCACGACGACGGCACAGGAGATCTGTACGAAGTTGCGCAGGGCGGCATGACCAACCACCAGTACTACAACGCGAGCCAGGTCCAACAGGAAGCGCGAAAGGTCAGCGCCGCAGTGAAGCTGTAGATGGCCAAGACTGCACCGCTCGACGGCGACTCCTCCAACTCGCCGGTGTTCGCAGTGGCGGTCGCGGGGCTCGTGGTGGCCGCCATCGGCATCATCGTCGCCGCCGTGGCGCTGCTCCGTCAGTACAGCGAGTTCCCAGAGGTCGAGCTCGAGAGCGACCTGCCTTCCGACCTGGAAGCGGGTCGCGTTGACGAGAGCGGCAAGCCTGAGGCAATGGCTGCTGCCCAGAGCGCACAACAAGAAGAAGGCGCCGTTGTCGACGCCTCAGAGCTGTCGACGTACATCCCATCGGACGTGGAGGAAGAGGAGACGAAGGAGGGCGACGAGGACAACGACGACAACAACGACAGCGCGCTGGAAGACACGGGCGTCAGTGTGTGAGGAGCGGGTCTGCGTCTTGCTCTGTTCTCACTGCAAAGTAGTGTCTCTCTTCTCTGTCGGCGGCTCGAACTGCATCTGCAGCATGCAACTTGCGGTCCAGCAGCAGCGTCGCGTCCATGTGCCTCGCCTGCGTTCGTTCATCCTATCACCGTCTTCATCCATCCAAACTACTGCGACTTTTGCTCGGATGATGTCGTTAGTCTTCAAAATTGTCACTTTCTCATCTTCTTTTTTGTCTGTGTTACTGTTCACAGTGTATAAATTGTGCGCATTATTACCATCAACTAAAGATATTTGCCTCGATATAAACATTTTTAGCTGTGAAAGACGGCTTTGTACGGAAACATGTGCAAGATTATGGAAAAAATAAAGCTCCAATTGTATATACTATTCATAGTGTTTTGGCACTGCGTGCAGACAGCTACTCACTTTGCCTACGCGATGACGTCACTTGAGGCCCACCCAACATCCACCCACCAAGCAGCAGGCAAATTCCAAAAGACGACCCATATACTGATTGTTTGTCAGGATGTGAATCGTACCCAAAGTGTGGACCAAATATCACGAATGTTTGTGTGGCAGTATGGTATTAAAAGGTCCAAAATGGAAAAAGTCCACGTTTTGGGCAAGGCTCATGTTTATAATAATTGGCATCGTTCTGTCCCACTTTCTGAAGCTTACCCCAAGCAGCAGGCTTTAATGTTGCGGGAGGCCGCCGCTCCGGCAACATAAGCTTTACTGGTGAGCTCCTCTGTTCTGCTTGGGCTGTGGCCACCCCACAAGACCAGACCAGGCACCAGCCGCTCATTTAGAGAAAGCGGAAGAACCCCCAGCGCCCCAGCAGCCCTCTCCTCTCCTCCAGCATGCTTCGACGAGTCCTCAGCTCCACGGCGGCCGCGCGCTCCGTCGCCTCCTCCAGCGCCGTGCTGCGCCGCGGCATGGCCACCGTCTCCAGCGAGATGACGGTGCGTGACGCGCTCAACACCGCCATGGACGAAGAGCTCGAGCGCGACGAGAAGGTCTTCCTCTTGGGCGAGGAGGTCGCGCGATACAACGGCGCCTACAAGGTCTCCAAGGGCCTCTGGGACAAGTACGGCGACAAGCGTATCATCGATACGCCGATTACGGAAGCGGGTTTCACTGGTATCGCCATCGGCGCCGCCTACCACGACACCAAGCCGATCGTCGAGTTCATGACATTCAACTTCGCCATGCAGGCCATCGACCACATTATCAACTCGGCCGCCAAGCAGTACTACATGTCGGCCGGTGACATCAACGTCCCAATCGTGTTCCGTGGCTCTAACGGCGCTGCCGCCGGTGTCGGTATGTCGCTGTTTGTGTTTCTTTCTTTTGCGCAGAAACGCGCTCTGCTACCTTCTTTCTCTGTGTGGGCGTCTATCTGAATGTGTGCAATTATCTAACGTGCTTATCTTGTTGCTGCCCTTTCCTCACTCCCTACAGCCGCCCAGCACTCGCAGTGTTTCGCTGCGTGGTACGGCTCCGTGCCAGGTCTCAAGGTCGTCGTGCCATACGACGCGGAGGACGCGCGTGGTCTGCTGAAGGCCGCCATCCGCGACCCGAACCCAGTCGTGTTTCTGGAGAACGAGCTGCTCTACGGCGTGTCGTTCCCAGTGAGCGAGGAGGCCCAGTCGAAGGACTTTGTGCTGCCAATCGGCAAGGCGAAGATCATGAAGGCCGGCTCGGACGTGACCATCGTCGCGTTCTCGCGCATGGTCGGAGTCGCGCTTGAGGCGGCGGCGGAGCTCGCCAAGGACGGCATCGACGCGGAAGTGATCAACCTCCGCTCGATCCGCCCGTTCGACCGCGAGTCGATCATCCAGTCGGTGAAGAAGACCAACCGCATCGTGTCGGTCGAAGAAGGATGGGGTCAGCACGGTATCGGCGCGGAGATCGCCGGTATCATCATGGAGACGGATGCGTTCGACTACCTGGACGCCCCGCTTGAGCGTGTCACCGGCACGGATGTGCCAATGCCGTACGCCGAGAACTTGGAGCGCCTCTGCGTGCCACAGGTCGAAGATATTATTGCTGCTGCCAAGCGCACAACCTCGCGCAAGCTGTAAGGAGGTGGTCGACTGACGACTGCAACCTACTTACCTGCCAGTGCGTTCGTGGCGAAGTGGGGTCATCAGGGTGTCCGCAACCGTTTTGAGTCTGCTGAAAGTAGATCAAGCAGCTCATTTTGGGATCGCTGCCCAGTGACAACGAGAGCAACGAATGCGCAGAGAGAGGATTTGAAAAAAGCGAGTGTGTGCTGATAGTTTAACCAAGAGAATGGAAAACGAATAAAAAAGGAAAAACAGTCCCAAGATCGCTGTTATTGTCGACAACCTGACTGACCCTGGCGTCGCTCGTTCTGCCTCTTCTTCATACAAATCCAGTGAGTTCACGACTCGAGCCTACTGATTTGAGAACAGGGCCGGTCTTCGTTTTCTACACACATTCATTCATCCATTCCCCACCCAACGGAAGGCTTCATCATCAGCCATTGGGGCTAACTTACTTACTCTGCCTCTGCCTCTTTCCCAGTCGCTCAAAATCCAAACTCGCCGAAGAAATCAACGTCTTTCTTCTTCTCAACCGGAGCGGGCGGCGCTGGCGCAGCAGCAGCAGGAGGAGCAGCAGCAGGAGGAGCAGCAGCAGGAGCGGAAGTGAAGCTGGAGCCGCTGGACGATGGCGCAAAGCTAGAGCTCACGCTGGAGCTGGAGTTGGAGAACGCAGAGGAGGAGGAGGACGACGACGAGAAGCTGTTGGCGTGCGGGCTTGAGTAGCTTGATGCTGCCGTCGAGCCGGAGCCGCCAAACGAGTTCGCCTTTGGTGGCTGTGACTGCCCGAGCTGCGAGTCGAGCCACGAGTCGTTGTCGTGGTCTCTGCTGGACGACGCCGCCTGGCTGTTGCCGATGCCAGAGTACTTGCCAGTTGGCGCAAGTCCGGAATTGAACGTTGGGAACTGGCCATTCGCACCAGTTTGAGACGAAGACCCGTTGACCGTCGAGTCCACAACAGTCTGCGCAGTCTTCCACACCGCCGAGGCGCCGCTCGACAGCGCCGACCAGCCGGTCGAAGCGGTGGACTTGACGTTGCTGGTCAGCGCCGGGTCAGTGATCGTGCTCTGCACGTACGACCACCCAGACGACACTTTCGAGCCAAGGTCCTTGTCTTTCACAAGGCTCGCCGCAGTGCTCGCGGCAGTGGAGGCGACCGACGTCACCGTGCTGGTGAGGTAGCCAAACGCGCTCGAGAGATCTGGGACGCCGCCAGCGCTAGCAGGCGCACTGGTCTCGCCGCTGCTTCCAATTCCCTGCATGCCGTTGGCTCCGAATTTTGCCTGCATGCGAGCGCGGGCTTCGTCGCGGAGACGCATCTGTCTGGCGACGTAGTCCTGCTCGGATTCGCCCTTGAGTGCCTCCACGCCGCGCGTGTCAGAGTGTCCGTTCGAAAACGACGAGCCACCGCTGCTGCCGGCCTGCTGCACGCTACTTGGGTCCCACTTTGGGAGTGGGAGCGCCGAGCGTCCTTCCACGAGCGCGGTGAGACGCTGGCGGTACGCCTCCGCCTGCGGGGTGTTATACTTTTGGCTGATCGAGAGGTTGGTTGGAACGCCAGCGGCAGCAAATGCTTCGCGGAAACTGTCGTTGCCGCCTTGCTGTAGATAGTAGCACAAAAAAAGCACATAGAGGTCCACAGCAACAGGTTAATAAGGTCGGTTGTAAAATGCTTCCAGCTCAAAACGGGGTACGCTGGACGAACCTGCATCTGCTGGACCTGCTTGTCGGTCCACGAGTCCATCGTGACGGAGCGCACGAAGGAGATGTGAACGCCCAATCCGCGGTGACGCCCCGAGCACTCGAGACACATGAACGTGCCGTAGGAGACCGTCGCCCACTGCGGGTACGGCGCGTCGCAGTCCACGCAGCGCTATGTTATCATCCAGAAGAATCATGGTGGTCAGTCCAGCAGGCAGAGAGGGGTCGTAGAGTGACAAGCAAGCGTACGTTGTTGCCGGGCATCTTGCGCAGCTGCTGCTGGGTCTCCATGGGCATCTGGTGCGCTTCGGAAGCCATGGCGGTCGGCGTTCTCTCGCTGTCTCTCTCGCTGCTTTCTTTCGCTTCGGCTCCTGCTTCGCGTCTGCTGCTGCGCGGCGCGATTTCTGAAGAGCTCCCACGCAAAAACTGGAAATTTGCACTCTGAAACGTGCGGAGCGCAATTTTGGCCAATGAAACAGAGCTGTGCGTATTTCTGCCAATTGTATGCTGCCAAGAGTGTCGCGTCGTTGATCCTACATAATGTGTCCTACACAATATTACTGTGGATAAAAATTAGGTGTCCCACACAGCGCTTTCTCTGTGTGTGGGTGTGGCTTGGCGTGTGTGCCAATCGACCTATCAGCCAGTGTCCCTGAAGCGAAGAGAAGAAGAGAGCAAGATGAAGGTCCGCTCGTCCGTCAAGCGCATGTGCGACGGCTGCAAGGTCGTCCGCCGACGAGGGAAAGTGTACGTGATCTGCGACCGCAGTCCCAAGCACAAGCAGCGCCAGGGCTTCCACACGTGCGCCTGCTGCGCGACGGCGTCGCCAGTCGAGGTGGCGCTCAAGACCCACTCCGCCGCCGCTGCGTCGCCAAACGCCATGTTCCAGAGCATGATGAAGGAGCTGCAGTTCCCAGGACTCGCCAAGTTCAAGGCTTTCCGTGACGCGACGATCACCATTCCGAAGCTCTAAAGCCCGCGATAGAGCAGTCGCATTGCACCATTAGACTCCCTCTACTAACAGACAGACACATCACTGCAGAAGCGCTGCAGAGATGCGCGCGCGCTGTTATAATCTGACACGATAATGCGATTTATAGCCCCTCTCTGTATGTTGGCATCGTTCTGCGTATGATGTACTTGTGCATCTGCTGCTGCTGCTATCGCATTCCTTTTTTACATGCACACAGCGCAGCACACGGCGCAATCTGCATTTGCATGATCCTTTTCCAGCCATGCAAAAAATGCGCATGCTGGCTGTGTTAAATAACATTTGCTCACATAACCGATATGTGAATGAAGTCGCTTTTGATGAAGGGGGCTGTGCTGCTGGCGTTGGCTGATTCCAAAAGGCAATTGCTGTAGAGGACCGACCTACTGACTTACCGACTCGACGAAGAGAGACGAGCGACCATGCACATCCAGACGCTGCTGCTCGCCGCCGCCAGCGCCGTCGCGCTCGCGTGGGCTGCGCCGCCGCCCTCCGCGCGCTTCTTCCTCCCTGAAGAGCCGCGCAACCAGCACAAACTGCTGCTGGAGCAGCTGGAGACGCTGGGCATCGAGCGCTTCGTGCCGCCCGGCAGCCAGGACCAGGACCAGGCGGCGCAGGACCCGCTCTTCCTGTGGACCTTCCTGCCCAAGACCAGCGACCAGATCGACCTCGTGTGGAGCATCGCTGCGTCGCCGCCGTACGACCAGCTGAGCTTCTCCGAGACGTACAGACCGAAGATCAACCACCTCCCTGGCGCCGAGAAACTCACGTCTGCGGATCTGTTCTACAAGCACATTAGGAAGAACCAGAAGAAGCACGCTCGCTACTACTTCAACTTTGTCCCGCAGCACTACGTGCTGCCGCGCGACCAGGCGAAAATGGCCAACGCGTTCCCGGAGATCCTGAAGAAAGTGGAGTTCGAGATGAAGCGCGAGCGCGACTGGTACATCTATCAGCGCTTCCTGGTTCGCGAGCAGACCGCCAGTGGAGATGAGACTGCGAGCACCCCCGGGTCAGTTATCATCACGGAGCAGGACTTGCAAGCCAAGCTGGAGACCGAGTTCCAAGGCAAGCAGGTCGAGGTGTCGTCGTACATCGAGCCGTACCTTCTCGATGGACACAAGTTCAACGTCGGCTTCTACGTCGCAGTGACGTCGATCGACCCGCTGCGTATCTACGTGTTCAACCACGCGTCAGTCAAGATTGCGAAAGTCATGTACCCCTCGGACGTAAACGTCAAGACGGATCGCGGCGCGTACAATTTCAACGAGTACCACGCTCCGTGGGACTTCCCTGAGCTCCAAAAGGAGTTCCAGGAATTCCCTTCTGCTGAGCGAGAGGGCTCAAATGTGTGGGAGATTGTGAAGCGATACATGATGGCAGAAGGACTGGACATCAACCAACTGCAGCGAGAGATCAACGACGCGATCACCCGATCAATTGTGAGCAACCGCGGCCACTTCCAGCAAGAGATCTCCAAGTTGAAGCGCACGCACGCAGCGGAAGATGCGGAAGCCGATGTGACGGATTTGACAGACAAGTTCTTTGATCTCTGGAAGTTCGACTTTGAGATCGACGACACGGGCAAGCCGTGGCTCGTCAAGGTGAACTCGAACCCGTCGCTGGCACCCGAGAAGTCCGTTATTGGCACGGATGAAGCGATCAAGAAGCGCATGCTCTTCGATTTACTCAACTTGGTGGGCGTCCACCCGCAGGCGAAGCAGCCGTTTGAGAAGTTCTTCCGTCCGTCCGACGCCACATTTTGCTCACAGAAGTGTGCTGACAAGGCTCGCACGTGGGACACTGCGTGTTGGTCGTGCCCGGGCTGGTTCCCTCCGTACGTGGCTCGTCGGCTGTTTGACGCGATGAACGAATACGCTCGACGCGGCCGCTTCAGTCTGCTCTTCCCAGACCTCGAAAAGGACCACTCCAGGTTCATGGACATGCCTCTCTCTGAGCATGACATCGCGTTCGATCGCTACCTCAAGTCACTTTCCAGCGGGTACGCCGAGAAGCAGGAGTACCCGCTCTTCGACCGAAAGGTGGTGTGTGTCTACCGTGAGCACTGTAGTAGTAATGGGGACTGCGTGAACGGTGCGTGCAAGTGCGACAGCGGGTACGAAGGAGCGACGTGCTACATCCCAAAGGACATGGACCGCGAGAAGGCGCTGCAGGCACAAGCCGCCGCGGAGAGAGCAGCAGCGGATGTGCGAACGAGCGAGACGTGGAAGGAGAAAGTGGGGCATCTATGGAACCGCAGTCCTGCGCCAGCGGTGCTCACGGGCGAGACGGGCGCCGCTTCGTCTGCGGACGCGAATGCAGCGGCAGCGAAGCCTCCGAGCGAGATTGAGATGTTCTCGGCGTCGAAGCTCATGCTTGGGCTCATCGTGCTCAGCGCCTTCCTCTTGGCAGGATATCGCGTCTTTTCGGCGTTCGCGCCCGCATCGCACGACCGCAAGTCGAACTGATACTTCGGACAAATAAACAATTAACCGATAGAAAGAGGTCATGCGTGTTATTTGTTTGTAAACAGCTCAGTGCAACCAGCGTTCGTAGAATTCAATGCATTCCCATTTCCATCTTGCTTCACCTTCGACCACGTAGCTAAGTGATAGAGGAGAGAGGACAACGGGATGGTGCAGGCGCGCGTGGTGACCATCGCGTTCTTCGGGCTGCTGCAGGAGAACGTGTCGCTGCTGACGATCGAGTTGGCGTCCTACCTCTGCGCCTTCCTGCTGCTGCTGCACGTGCACTCGTCTGGCAAGCGCAACGCCACCATGCTCGCGACCGCCGCGCTGCTGGCGGTCATCGTGGAGCTCCTGTTTTTCAACCAGAGGCGATGGCACGCGCAGGCCCTGGTGAGAGACGAATAGTCAGCTGACGTTACACTGTTAGTTGCGTTGTGGTCATGTATTTAACTTGCGTTGTTTTGTATGCAGGTGATGCTGATCCCAGAGCGACTGCCGTTTTATTACGTGCTCATGCAAGCGCAGTTCTACTACATGTAAGCTTTGCTTTTGACGATGGCATGCGGCGCCGATCAGATCCACTAAACTACTAGTTGTTCTGCAATTTGTTTACACGAACAGGGCGTTCGTTGCGACGTCTCGATTGCGCATCGACTCGTTCATCCAGCCGCTTGCCATGGGCGTGCTGGTCGTGTTGCTGGCGTTCCCGTTCGAGCTCTTGGGGGCTAAGTTCCTCTGGTGGACGTGGCACGATACAGACCCGCTGCTCCAGGACCGATTCTATGGCGTGCCGTACCACACGTTATTCTACTACTTCTTCTTCGCAATGGCGTTCGTGTGTGCGCACCACACTCTGCGAAGGTGAGCAGGGCTTGCAGCTTGAGAATTGAGACTCATGCATGTACTGACTTGCTTTGCCTTGAACACCCTGTCACGCACAGCTGCATGCTGAAAGGAGCGTACTACGAGCAGGAGTACTGGAAGCGCGAGTGGAGCTACGTGCTGCTCATGCAGTTCTTCTCGATCGTGTTCGCACTGATCTTCCTGATTCTTTTCTACCACGCGTTCGCCCACCTGCTCGGCATCCACACACCCGTACGTATTACCTGTTTCTTTTACTGCATGTGTTGCTAACTGAGTCTGACTGATCATTTAATCATGGCGTCTATCATGAATGGCCGCAGGTCTGCTTTGTTCTGCTCGTTGGCATCAGTCTGGTGCTGATGTGGATGGCAGATCGAGAGCGCGATGAGCCGTACATTGAAGACCACCTCGACCCTGTGGACGCGTACGACAGCGACTGGCTCTACAGCTGCATCGACCACGCGATCAACCAGATGGTGTTCGTGTACTCGAGCATCGTGACGATCCTCATCGCGTTCGTGGACCCGTCGGCGATCGTGTCGCACGGCCACCACCAGCCACCGGGCGATTGCTCGGAGCGCGAGACGTTCTACTCGTTGATCGGCATGACGCACACGCGCAACAAGTTCCTGTGCGTGCACGAGTTCGAAGAGGAGTTCAACTTCTGCAACTACCCACTCACGCAGCTACACTACGAGGACTCGTGGTACATGATCTGCGGCAGCGGCTACAACGCGCTCGCGACGTACGTGGCGCTCATTCTCACGTGGGTGGTGGTGGCAAACCTGCTCTTCTTCCAGGCGCTCAAGCGCCCCAAGAAGACGCGCACCGTGTCGTTCCAGAAGAAGTACATCTAAAGAGGTGAGCTGTAAAACAAATCACAATGTACATGTTGGGAAACCTGTGGACTTGGCAGAAGTTGCGTACTTGTACTATTCAGAAACCTCAATCCCGATTCGGTATGAACCATCACAGGTGTCGCTGTGTCAAGGTCTTGAATCAAAACGCTTCGCTGAATTCGTATCTCAGCTCCCAGAGCTTCAATGCCGCATACGATGCCCAACGATTTTCTTTTTGCAGCGCTGGGGCTACTACAATTCGCTTGAGAAGCGAACGTGGCGACCGGCATCCAAAGAAAACAGGTTGCGAGTGATGAAAATGGAGTCACATCGCTGAGAACAGCAGCAGTTCACGCATACAAATAATAATTGCGTATGGGTTTCTATTGACACTGAGTTGCCTGGTCATGCTACGTACTGCGTGTTGCCCATTGCTCTTGAGCGGCTTTGCGTGTCCGGTTTCGTCTCGCTTGCTCTAAAACTTTGGGAAGTACGCTGCTGCTTTCGTCATCGCAATGCCCACAATAATGCCCACAGCGAACAGCATACCCATGGCGCCGAGGTACTCGAACACGGTGACCATCGTGGACTCGGTCGCGGTTTGGTCGCCCGAGAACCAGACTTCGCTCACCACTTTGCGGTTCGTCCAGATCTTCTCCGCGAGAAACGACGTCACGCCAATGATGAAGATGCGCAGCACCAGCGGCAGCTGCGGCACCTCGTCCTCTTCTGCTGCTGTGGCATTCGGCTTCTTCTGCGCCTTGCTCTTCTTCTCCTTCGCTCCTGCGGAGGTGGCGCTCTTCTTCGCCATCGTGATAGATTGCAATTGCTTTTGTTGCTTTTGTCATCAGCAATTTATTTGCGTAAATAGTCACATGTTTATTGTTGATATACATAATGGACATCATGTATTTTTATAAACACTGAATATAGACGAGTTTACTGAATTGACCCCCATGAGGTACTACTTTTGAAATTCTGAACGCGGAAAGCCGAGTCATCATTTGGTAGAACTGGAGCAAAGCTGGCAGCATGGCGCCGACGAACCGCAGACGTGCCGGTATGCGCTCGCGTAACGGCGCCGACAGCGCCGACAGTTTCTCGTCGCCCTCTGGGCCGCTACCGTCTATCGGGGAGAACGTGGAGCTCGCCAAGCCGCTGAGCGTCACGAGCACGGGCACGCACTTCAGCGAGTCGCCCGACAGGAAGCCCAGCAGGAAGAAAAGCGCGCGCGAGAGAGACCTCACGGAGGAAGAGGTGGAGCGGAAGAAGCGTCGAGCGCTCGCGCTGCTGGAGGAGCTAGAAGCCGAAGGTGCGTCAGAGTTTGTGGCTGTTATCTTGCTGTATTGATGTTGCATGTGCAGACGCTCGTGGTGTTCCCAGAACATGTTGATTGATTCTAATACGAGTACGGCGTGTGTGCGTGTTTGTCATCAGTTGAGAAGCGATGTGAAGACCTCATGGCGGAAGCAGAGCACAAAGCGAAAGACCTCCACATGGAGCTGAAGGTGCAGCTCATGTTCCTTCCCGAGTCTGTGCGCAAGATGCCCTGGAAGACGTTCATCGAGGACTTTGGTGGCAGTCTTGAGAACGTGATTCAGAATGTGAAAGACCAAGATTACAAAAACTACGTGGCCGCCTCTCCGTTAAAGGTATGAAACTATCAGGTTGTTCCTTCATGCTGAAAAAAACTGAACTCATGTTACTTGTTTGCTACGCAGTCTGCGGCAAAAGCGATTCCATCCAGAGCAGTAGCTACTGAGGTACGCGATAGTTTTCATTTGTTTTGTGTTCACGAAGTCCGCTCTAAGCATCATTCGTGCGCGTCATTGCCACTCACTCACAGGCTCCCAGTCGAACAAACAGCCAGCGTCCTCCGCTTCCACACGCCACTCCAGCAGCCCTCAACAAGCGTCTTCTTGCGTTCGAGACACCTTCATTCACACCACACGCACATGGGATTCCTGGGGTAAGACTGCGTGCTGCAAGTGAGCATACTTGTATGTGTAGCTTTCATTGGGATTTCTAACGTGCTCTGTGCGTCACAGACTCTCCTTCGTACAGCTCGCAAGGGTGAGACGACGTACTCCATTCGCGGCTCGCCCATTGTTCCAGACACTGTCGTGAAAGCACCAATTGGCTCTCTTGTCGCCACTTTCGAGGGAAGCAGCGCAGATCCAAGGGCGTGTATAACGTTGGATAGCGAAACAACCCTCGACCTGTCGAATCCAGACCAGCTGAGCGAGGAGTCAAGAGCGAATGCGAAAGCCAAAATCCAGGCGCTCCAGGCAAAACTCGACGCACTGTTAATGCAGTTCAACTAACGTAGTGGCTCACGAGGCGCGAATCACCAGCGTCGACGATCGAGGGCTGGTCATTGCCATAACTTATTTAGGGACGAGCGAGACAAAGTAGACCCAGACCGACAGGATGCAGTTCGGGTATCCGCAAACGTACACCGCAAGGGCGAACTCGACGTTTGCGCGCTCGTTCCAGTGGATGTTCTACAAAATCAAGCAAAGATAAAAGCAGGTCAGCGATAGTCGAAGATGCTGAAAATCAGAATATAGCGGACGACATGCAACCGTGAACTTGCCGTGTTTTTCACCAAGTCGACGACTTTGTCCAAGTCTGTGAAGGTGACGTTCAGAGGCATGCCGCTGATCTCTTTCGTTTGCTGCAGCTCCTGGAGCACGTTCATACTGCCTGCTGCATTCTCCTCATTTGAGCGAGTGGAAGATTGGTCTTTTGGCGATTGCTGACCCTGCATGTAGTGCTCCAGCTCTTCCAGGTGGCCTCGAAGCTTCATGCTGGCGTCGATGTTGAATGTCGTGGTGAATCGAGTGCTCCGCCACCTCCGAATCTCCAGTTTGAGTGTTTCGCGGATCTCCATTTCCACTCGGTCGACGTACTCGTCCGGGGTCTCCTCGTACTTTAAGTCTCTCATTTGCACACTCGGTAGCGCGAATTTATCCTTTTGGATGGTCGTCGGGTGGAAGAACGGCTTCCAAGCCTTTTGATTCGTCTCGATGTCCCAGGTCATATCGCGGAAGCGCTGCGTCTGTTGCAAGTTCGCGTAGACGTTCTCGCTTGACACGACGAGCGACACGTCTCTCATGGGACACCGCTCGTCCCACACGTGGTACCCAACACCGGTGCTAGCATTCCAGAGGACGCTTCGCTGCGGGATTTTGTACGCATCCTGCCGGAGCACGTACACGCCGTCGCCTTCAGGTACAGCGTGTCCAACAACCAGGTAGTTGTGGAAATTGGGTTCGTCGCGATCCAGCCAACAGAAATAGTTGCAGAGCAAGACCGCATGCTCCTCGTAATCCCCAGCGTTGATCCCGAGAAACTCCTGCGACGTGCTCCAGATATCCTTCTCTCCGTCGAAGAGATGCCAGTCATCGAGGAATGGGATCAGCTTGACAAAGCGCACCAGTTTCTGCAGCGTTGCCGATGATTTCGAAAAGACTCCAGTTCGAGGCGGAGGCTGCGCGCTCAAATACTGCGATAAAAACGTGTTGCCGCTGTTCAAGCTGCGCACAAAGACGTGGAAGTTCCGTTGCCTGGTCGCGGTGTTGGTGTTTTGGGCTTTCATGGTCCAGTCGTTCGCGTACTGCACCAGCCTCTTGTTGGATTCATTCACCTCGTCGCTGCTGCCAACTGACGCGACAGTATCTTCGAACGGCTTGACTGGCAGTGGGAGCAGAGGATCGAGCGTCATCATCAAGCTCAGAAACGTGGCTTCTCGACTGGTTTTCTTGACGCCGTCCTCGTCTTTTTCGTCCATCGCGCTATTCTTCTTTGGAGATCTCGGATTCTGACGCGGTGTCTCGTCATCAACTGAGCTCCGTGGAGTTCCAATTCCGATGGAGCCGTCGCCGTCGTCCGCTGATTTCAAGTTCACGTACCCCAAATGCTCGATCGGCATATCGCAGCGCAACGTGGCCTCGAGCGAGCCATTGTTGTGGTAGAGGGTGGTGAACGGGATGCAGAGACCTCCGAGGAAGTAGTTCTCCTGGTGGAACGACCGCAACTGCGCTCCAGTGCCGTTCTTGTCCGCTATCGTATCGATTCTCACTTCATCGTCGTCGCCGGGGACCACCACTTGGTCAAAGAGATTGATTCGGATCTCGTCCTGGCATCGCTGGATCGACTCGGGCGACCAATCATCTAACGGAGGGCGAAACGGCACGACGAGCGTTTCCATCCACACGGGATTCGAGCTGCTGCTGCTACTGCTACTGCTGATCAACGAGCAAGAAGTCTTCCGCTTTTTCCCCTGGAAGCAGATCTCGACGAAGAGCTGGCTTTCGCACTCGGGTTGCTGACTCAGCGACTGGATCCTGTTGCTGGCATTTCCGTCTTGCTCTTGAAGCCCATCGTCAGGATCTACGGCACCCTCTTTATCGTTGCGTTGCTTCGCTTTGCGCTCCTTTGCCTTACCTGCTGGCCGAGTGGCAGCCGCAGACCGGTGCTGCAGCATACGGACTGGGACGTTGACTGCTTTCTGCACCTGGATGTACAGGTCGCAGCAGGTTGGCCACTCGGCGAGTGCGCTTGGCGTGGACCTCTTCGCGGCTTGAGGTCGCAGGCGCCGTCGCGGAGCAAAGAGCTGCCCAAGTCCGGAGAGATCCAGCGTGCCTGGGAAAAGCGGGAGCGGCTGCTCCTGAATGATGCTCGCGAGCATTTTCGTCCTCTCCTTCGAGACGAGCTTGCGCTTCGTGACGAGCTGGTTTCGCTTGACGCGGTCGATGAAATCGTGGATCTTCAGCAAATTCAGCTTGTGCTGGCGCTCGATACTGTACAAATCTCCTTCTTCGGCGTTCTCCGCTCGGAGTCTGTGGTCGTAAGCCCTGATCTCGGGTCTGAGAAGCGCCAAGTACCTCTCGTTCGCAGTGATCTCGCCTTCGTCCAGCGGCACTGGGTCCTCGAAGACCGCATTTTGCCACCGCGTCGCCTCACCACCGCCTCTGGTAGGATTCGCATCTCCGCGGCATGCAGCAGCCTCACAGATGCTGGTGCCGTACTTGGCTGTAAGCTCCCGATCCCGCATCTGCAGCAGCATGTTGCGCTTCGTGAGAGACGTGCTCGTTGTGAATCCAGGGGAATTGCTCAGCAATTGCGAGTGGCCGAAAGCCAAGGAGCTCGTTCGAAACACGTCGCGCATTGTCATTTGCTCGGATTGCGCCTTCAAATGCTTCTGCAGACGCACAGCTGGCGCGTTCTCCGGGTCGTTCGGGTCGAGCGTGCTGTTCAGAGCTCTCATGTGGACCAGGAAGTCGCGCTCGTAGCTGAAGCTGCTCTTGTTGAGTTCTTCGCGGACACGACGCGCTGTGCTGCTCGTGAATCGGCTTCCGATCACTTTGGCTCTGTCGTTTTTCAGCAATGCGCGCACCAAAGGTGGACGCTTGGGTGGGAGATAGCAACTTATCTCCACAGTGTCTCTCTGATGAGGTGGACCTTCGTTCGATGGACCATTTCTACTGGATGGCGAAATCCATGACGTCCTGATGTGGACTCTGCCGTGCGGGTGTCGCGTGAAGTTCATGTACAGAGACGAGTTGAGGAACGAGCCATGCCACCTCGCACGTGCGATGGGCGTCGTGCTGCTAAACTGGTACCACTCCTCGCTTGGTGCGAGGCTCGCGACGGGGATGCGAAGATCCGATCCAGTTGCCAACGCGCCTTGGCCCGGCAGAATCACTGGCACAGACGTCGTGGAGATCACAGTATCGAAAACGAAGCCCTGCTCAAACGCTTTGGCAGAGAGTGACTCTGGGAAGAACGGCAACTTCAGCCGGAAAGTCTCCTCAAAGAGAACGAGTCCCCGCGGGTACGGTCGCGCCGTTGATTCCTGGTACTCGCTCCAATGCCGAGCTTTCGTGGCAAACGCCTGCTTGTTGTTGATGTAGATGACGACGTAGAACTTGTGCGGGCGGTGCTGAATGGTGTGCTGGCTGGAGCAGAAGATCGAAGATCCCGCAGTCCTGCTCTTGTGACTTTCAGGAGAGCGATGCGCGCTTTCAAGTCGCAGCACCTGGCTGAGGCACTTGTCTTGCATCTGAAGCGCCTCCAGACGCGTGCGGAAATGCTCGACATTCGCGTCTGAGAGTGCGTCCGCGTCCTGATTTTCGCTGTTGCTATCTGCGTCAGTGCCGATTCGGTCTGCGAGGATTTCGACAAACGCCTGGACGTTGGTCAGAGTGATTGGGTCTCCTCGTTGGATGATCTTCACCTGATACGGAGACGAACTCGTACGACTGCTCTGCCTGCAGCACTCCTGCAGCTCACTCCACTTGCCAAAAATCTGCTGCCGCAGCAGCTGGAGCTTCGTCAGCTTGTTCAGCGCAAGTTCCGCGTCGCTCACTGTTTGCAATTCCCACTTTGCCATGAACTCGCCACCTCCTGTTTTCCGATCCGAGGGCTTGCAGAACGCGTCGATGAACGCGTCGATGCGGTCCAAGTGCAGTCTCCAGGGCTGCTGCTGTTGCAAGTGGCCGTACGTGGTGTAGAGCGACCGCAACTGAGCTCCGATGCGGTCTTCAAGCACGAAAGACACGTGGTCGTCCAGAATGATCTTGTCCACGCAGATCTCGAGCATTGCGGGCTTTGGTGGCGCCTCAAGGACCTTTCTGTGGGCTGCTGCTGCTGCTGATAAAGTTGTTCTTCTTGAAGTCTGATGAGTGTGCTCAAACGCCGCAGAGAAATCTCCTTCGTCGACTGGACGTTTCCTGTCGCCCGAGTGCGTCTTGCGCGGGTGAATGAAGTCCGTTAATCGTATCGCGGCGCCGTGCTCTGATCTCTCCTGCGACGCCTCATCAGCACCCCCGTGACTCGAGGCGTCTTGCTCCCTTCGGAGTCGCTCTTCGAGTCGGACGAGCGTGCTTGGATGGATCTTCATCAGGTGAGTGCGCTTCTCCTCTATGAACAGCCCGCACAGCTCTTCCTCCTGAAGCTCTCTTATCCATTTGGAGCTCCTCATCGCCAAGCCAGGGAGTAGATGCACGTGCGGACACGCGATCACGTCACTCGCGTTGACGCCAGTGATCGACTGGGCTGCTGACGTGGCGAGAGTCGACCTTTGCTTCGTCACTGTGAGTCCGCACGGCGCTTGTGCAGTAGTATCAGCAAGAGCTTCATCGTCCAAGTTCTGCTGCTGCTCACTAGGACCCGAGTCAGGGTCTGCCGCTCGCTCTTCCGGCTCTGCGGGGCCGTCTCTCTTGGTCGCTCCCGCTAGTTTCTTTGAGAGGAAGCGGTTGTTCGTCAGAGATGAGCGCGTTTTCTCGCGCCACGCGGTCTCTCGCTGCTTCTCGAGGTCCTCGCGCAGCTCCGCGTCGCTCTGGTGTCGCGGTCGCATGGCTCTACTGGTAGAACCGACGACTGAGTCGTCCACGCCGTTGTTCTGAGCGCTGTTGTTGTCGTTTGCTCCGATGCCGGATCCACCGGCGAGCTCCTTCAGCGGCGGCGCCTCTGTCTCGTCCGCCTCGGGCGATTTGTCGTCGCCCGTGGCGCGCATCATCAGATCCGGTGTCTGTCCCTGCACCCAAAGTCCAAGTGAGACTCACAATATTAGCGAACCCATATCTTGAAAGGTCACAGCGGACTCTTTGCTCCAGTTGTATCTTTTGGTCAACAAAGAGCTCAAATGAATCCGCGCCGTCATGTATTCTAAACTCGACCAAATCCACATAATCGATGCCGCTGATCGCGCCAAAGGAGCTGCAGGTCGGCGCCAAGCTGCCCAACATCATCGGGCAGACCCAGGTGGGCGTCGTGCGCGTGCACGACTACATGGACGGCGCCTGGGGGGTGCTCTGCACGTTCCCGCAGACCCACCACCCGGTCTGGGCCACGGAGCTCGGCATGCTGCAGAAGCTCAAGGACCAGTTCGACACGCGCAACTGCCGCGTCCTGGCGCTCAACATCGACTCGCTCAAGCAGCAGGAGCAGTTCCTTCAGGACGTGAACGAGACCCAGGACATCAAGCTGAGCTTCCCGGTCATCGCCGACGAGAACGGCGAGATCTCGCGCACACTCGGACTCATCCCCGCGAGCGCGCCAAAGCACGCAGCAGACCTGCACCGACTACCCTTCGCCTGCACGGTCGTGCTCGACATCGACCTCACGGTGCGCTTCCTGAGCTACTACCCGGTCTGCGTCAGCCGCAACTTGTACGAGGTGCTGCGCGCGCTCGACGCCTTCCAGCTCGCCGTCTTTAGCCAGATCGTCACACCGACCAACTGGAAAGTGAACGAGGACGTGTTCGTGGAGCCCGACATCTCGAGCGACGCCGCCAAGAAGCTCTTCCCGCAGGGCTTCCACGAGATCAAGCCGTACTTGCGCATCACCGCGTCGCCAGCGATCAGCGAAGACAAGTGAGGAGGACTGGAGAAAGGGAAGAGCGGGGAGGCACTGACCCACTCACGAATTCACACAATACACTTCATTTATGAATATCTCCAATCGCGACGATCACTCTTCGCGTCTTCCGACGGATCTCTCTCTACTACTTACTACCAACAAACACATGCTACGCTACTACTGTTTTCCCACCCGCAATTAGCGCTCTGAAGGACCTGGTGGCTGTTGCTGCTGCTGCTGCTGCTGATGTTGTTGCTGCTGCTGCATGAGGTGGTGGTGGGATCCTCCTGAGTTGTCTCGCTCTAAAGTTGGGGGGATTCCAGTCGCCCGCTGCTGGTGCTGGTGCTGCTGCTGCATCATCTGCAAGTGATGATGCAAAGCCTGGTGCTGGAGCTGTTGCTGTTGCTGCAGCTGCTGGTGGTGTTGATACTCTTGTTGTTGCTGCTGCTGCTGGTGGTGGTGGTGATGCTGAGCTTGTACCGAGTACTGCTGTTGTTGTTGTTGTTGTTGTATTTGCTGCTGCTGTTGCTGCATCTGCTGCTGCATCTGCTGGTGCTGAGACTGAAGTTGCTGCTGCTGATACTGCGGATGGTGAAGTTGGTGCTGCTGGTGGATCGCACTGGAAAACCGAGCTACGTTTGCAGCCATGTCCATCGCTTCCTGACGCGCCTGTTGCGCTTCCTGAAGTGCTCGCGCTGCAGCCGCGGCAGCTGCGGCAGCACGGGCTGCCTCTTCCTCGGCTCGTCGAGCGAGTCGCTCTTTCTCCATCGCTGCACGTCGCAGCAATTCGGCCTCCTCTTCGTACCGCATGTGGTGCTGATACGACCATGCCATTTCTTGAGCCTGTTGGTGCGGCGGAGATGGAACTGGAGGGGTTGGTCCTCTGTTGCTCGAACTGGATGTTGTCTGCACTGAACCGCTCGAAGTTGAACTTGCCGCCTCTGACACGCCTGCTTGACGAGCATCGGAACTTGACAAAATGTTCTGTTGTGATACATTTCGCGCAAACCCTCTATCCAAATGATCGGACCCCATGGCCTGAGCGCTTGTCGAGTGGCTGAGAACTGCAGGTTTGCTGTCGTCTTCATCGCGATGACTGCTGCTGCTGTTCAACACTGCTCCAATCGATACTCGAGATGACGCGCCTTCTCTTTCTACATGTTGGCTCGACTGATTGGCTCCAGTAACATCGTAATAGCGACCAGACTGCACATTTTGTTGCTGCATCATTGGCGAGTGATGACTTGGACTTCGATGCTCAGGCGAGGCAACATTCAGTAGATTTGACATCAATCCCATCCGGCTGGCGGTACTCGAGCCTCTACGAGGAAGCAAGTGGGCAGTTGGGCTCTGCGCAATCGGCGACTGGTTCAAGTTATCTGAAGGCACAGGAGGGGGCAGTCCAGGCGGTCGATGCTGCACATTGTGAGGAGAGTCCTGGTGGTGCTGGATCTGGCTCACCGAAGATCCCAACTGCGCGGCTCCGCGCGGTGTCATCACTGTCCGAGGAGAGTCGTTCGAGTCATTCAAAATGGACGAAAATGACATTCGACTGGAAGGAGGAATGCGGACAGTTGGCTTTGGAGGAGATGGAGCAGTCGGTCGTCGTTGAGAGTCTGTTCCTTCGCCTTGATAACCCATCGGCTGTGATTCTTGCACTCCACTTCCAGAAGCTTCGTTCTTCACTAAATCAACAACAGGGTTTCCAGGCTCACCCGTACGCGCAGATCCGCGGCTCGCCATCCCTGGACTGAGTTGATACATGGTCGAGTGTCCTGAAACGTCATGTCGAGTCCCGTCCGCATTATGAACTGCCATTTGTTGCACTGGACTGGTTTTCATATTCGGCTGAGACGAATGGGTATTCATGACACCGCCACTTCCAGTCGCACTGTTCATCATCGCGAGGTTCAACATTGTTCGAGATGAAATGTCACGCTGTGAAAGCATATTGGCACCTCCAGCCATCAAATTGGCTGGTGGGTTGCTTCCATCATTTCGAGCCGAACTAATCTCCGCGCCGCTTGGATCCATTAGTCCGTACGGACGACCAGCACCACTTGCGAGGCCCAACTGGGCGGCTGCAGCCGCAGCAGCGACGGCATGCGGATGTGCATGAACCTGAGTCATCGGATGGTACATGCTTGGATGAGGCATCTCACCATACGCGCCGCGCGTCTGTTGCATTTGCATTTGCATCGCGTGGGGGTGACCTCCATGGACACCTTGTGGGTGTCCTTGAGGATGTCCGTGCGCAGCTGCTTGATGAAGAGAGTGCTGTAACGCCAATTGCTGCTGTGCCGAATGGAGGTGGGCTTGAGGTTGTGCCATTGCGTGAGAGCTTGGGTGTCGAGAATACTGCATCAATCTTGAACCTCCCGGAGTTTTCATCTGTCCATCGTGGTACGGGCTTCCAGGTCCACTGCTCTCTCCAACCATACCCTGAGGCTTCTGCTGCTGCATGTGCATCATTTGGAGATGGTGTTGCATGTTCAGGAGTTTGAAGTACCGTTCTGAATTCGATGCACTTCCCATCACATCACGCGACGACTGTTGTTGACTCGCACCATGCGCCTGCATCATTGCCAGCGACGGGGTTGTCATGTCCACTTGGGTGACAATGTTCTGCATGCTCGCAGGAATAGCGTGAGATCCGTGCAGAGAAGAAGTACCGTCATGACCTCCCAAGCTCATAGCTGAGCTGCTTGGTAGAGACATATGGGTCAAAGCTGCAGGCTGAAGCTCGTTTGACGGTGAGGTCACGCTCGAAGGCATGCCCATAGATGACGTCGCCCCTGGACCAGTCGCAGCACTGCTTCCACCAGAACTCTCAATCCGACGCTTCAAAATCTCTTGCAGACCTAATCGGTTCTTGTAATTCTGATAGTAGTTTTTGATCTGAGCAGCAGTCTTCGTCGGGATACTGTCAGTTAGCGTTGCCCAATCCTTGCCGTGCATCTGCAATAGAAAAAACAGTGCGAGTTAGCTACGAATAGGAGGACGAAGTAGTATGGCAAGAGAGAACGTACCGAGAAAAACTTCAAAAAGTCCGCTTTTTCAGTTTCCGTCCACTTTTGAACGACTCGCTTCGCAGGAGCAGAGGCTGAAGCAGAACCACTGGCGCCGCTCGGAGTTCCTGCTGGGAGGGTAGAACCAGAAACAGGGGCTGTCGATCCTGCGACTGGAGTGCTGCTCGGCGCTATGGTCAGCATACTTGGTTCAAGTGGTGGGACGATATGTCCTTGCTCGGTATTTACTGGAGGCGGCGTCAACGCAGTAGGAAGTGGAAGAGGCTGCACTTTCGGGGAGGAGACACTTGGAGCGTTTTGGACACTACTGTTCCGCCGAGATCCTGGTGTTGCATTCCCACTTCTACTGTTTTTCTTGGTGGCTGGCGCACTCTTCTCCTTCTCTTCTCCGATCACACGTGGGGAGTTTCGATTAGCAGCAGCGACAGAAATGGTGGGAGTCGGCGGCATCGGCTTCTTTCGTCCAGTTGGCACCGTTTGGTTGCTGCCCGAAGTACTAACCCCACCACTGCTACTCGAAGGTGCAGCAACTGCGGTGGCAGCAGCTACAGCAGGGGGTTGTGATGCCGATTGTTCTTGGATTTTCTTCAACTTTCGCTGCTGTTTCAGCTCCTTCTTTGTCAAGTGAGCTGACGGTGCACCATTTCCATTTTTCGCGGCCGAATTGCTACTGGAAGTCGCTCCGGGTTGGCTCTTCACTCTCGATCCTCCTTCTTGAGCACGGTCCGTAGGGGCAGCTCGATTGCTCGCCACAGACGTCTTCTCAGTCGCGTTCTCTATCTTTTCCACGTTTTTCGGCTCGGCGGGGATGCGATAACGCTTTAAGCGCTCAGCAACGGAGAGCGTTGACACCTCATAGCCTGTGCTGTACGAATTATCGCTCAAAAACTCGGCGAAGTTCACCAAGAATGGCTGCTGCTGACCTGTCACGAACTGAGACAACTTTTGCGAATACAAGTCAAGCAGTTGTCTTTCAGAAGCACCTTCCTCGAACGCCAGCTTCTTGGTCTCATTCACTTCTGCACTAACCGCCGAGCCGCTTGGAACGCCACCTTCAGCTGCAGAGATGAACGCTACTGCAGTGATGCCGCTTGAACTCGTCGCTGTGACTGCACTCTCGTCCTTCTTTGCCGAGTTCCGAAGAAGAAGCTGAGCGCCAGGAGAATTGATGATATTATCTGACGCCTGGTGTGATCGGAAGTTCGAAGGGTGGAGAAGCAACCGAGCAATATGCTCAGGGAATTTTACTCCGAGACAAATAGATGCGCATGCAGACAGATTCCAGCAACTCCAGGTATTCTTCGAGCCGGTGCCACGCCGTCTGAGCTGCTGCTCTCGAAGAAGCGCCTTGTAGTCCACCACTTTCTTTGTGCGGTAGTAGAACGCAATCACATCGCCGGTATTCTTGTTGCTCAGGAAAGAGGATATCCGAGCAAAGTTCTTCGGGTACTGGAGGAATTTGTCGATGTAGATGCATTTCTCCAGGTCGTTCCAAGGGTTCACGTGCGTTTCAGCTTTCTCGCGCTTTTTCCAGTCACTGGCAATGCCGTTGGTCATGCACCCCTGTCCTTTGCCATTGCGCAGGAAATACCGCGTCTTGCGCTCTTCAATGGTAACGATCATGTCCGGTACAATAGTCGTCAGCGCGTTTTTCAAACGCTTCTTCCGAATTTCTTGGTCAACTAGCGCTTGGGCTTTTGCTTGCTCCAGTTTCTCGAGCTCGCTCTTCGACTGCAGGTCAGCACTTGAGTTGTTTGTCAAGCGAGAAGAAGTGCGAATGCCACCAATACCTAGGTTGTTTCCACCAATACCAGCACTGTCGGAACCGGTACTGATGTTACCAGAACCAAGGATTTGGAGCGTTGTCGCATTCGCCTGGTTCGCATTCGGACCAGCGGCTTGTGCACTGGGATCGCCAGAAGCTAACGCGCTTTTTTGCTTCGCCTTGAGTTTTTGTTGCTGCTTGGTTCGCATTTTTTCTTGGCGCTTCCGATCTTTTTCCATCTTCTTCACGCGAAGCTTCCACATTTTCTTCAGGTCGACATACTCGCGAGCCAACTTCTTCAAGTGCTCATGGCGCAAACGATTGCGAGCCCGAACTTTCAGTCGAATGCTGTCCCTGAGCTCCATTCCACGATCGAGATTCTCTTGGTAGAATGGGTAATCGGATGGCTCCCGGTAAATCGTCGTGACCACTTCGTCGTTGAAAGTTCGCTTCGGCACATTGTCATTTGCTGTGATAGCCTTGCGCGCATTTTCAGAGAAAACGTTTGCGACCAACTGGATAAAGGCTGGATCAACTGCAATCTTAACAGGAGAAGGGGGCTGGCTGACAGGTACTGGGACGTCGACGTTCTCTTCCTTCGTGTCACTCGCACTGTCAAGCTCCTTCTTGCCATCGTCACCAACTCCATCACCAACTTCTTGGTCTGCCATGACAGGCTCCATACCACGATCCTCGCTTGTTTCTGATGTCAGCGCAGCATCTGGAGCGGATTCTGCTTCCTTGATGACCGACTGCAATAGCTTAATGTGCTTCTTCACGCTCGCAATTGTCGAGTCGAGCTCATCGATAGACGACAAAATTTCTTCCTTCGAAGGTTTTGTGGGGACCGCGGGTTCTTCTTTGACCTCAACTACCGATTCAGGTGTCTTGACAGTGACATTTGAAGAACCAACTGCATCAGCTTGAGGCTGCGATGACTCGTCAGGTTGGCTTTCCGGTTGGGCATCTTCGTTTGACTCAATCACTTCCGGCTCTTCCATTTTAGCATCTTCCACAATCACTGCCTCAACAGGTGACATAGCTTCGCCAAACTTCTCAGTTTTTTCCTCGCCGCCACCATCATTACCAGTTGGTGCTGTGGCTGCAGTTTCTGCTGAGCTGGATACAACAGAACTGGTTGGGCTAGAGGCAGCAGCTTGTTGCATCAATCCCTCACCCCATCCAATGCGCGGGCGCTTCGGAGGTTGCGGAGGTGGGGAAGAAGCGACAAGACCTTGACCCCAACCCAGTCTTGGTCTCTTTGGTTGTTTCGTTGGCGTTCCAAAGTCAGCTCCTGGGTCATCCAACTGCGATGGTGGTAGCAAAACACCACTAGGAAGAGGGATTTCGGGTAACGCTGGAAGTTCTTCACGCGGGCTCTCGAGTTCCGTCGACTTTAAAGCGTGAGACGAATGAGAAGTTGGCTGAGGCGAGGATCTGCCAACTGGACCCTTGATGCTCTTGAGCTTGTCACTATCGGTAGCAGACGGTGGGATGCGGGATTCCGGCTTTACAGCTTCGCTACTTCTCGGTTCGTCACGCCGCGCTCTCTTCCGTTGTTCACTACTGCTGTCGTGCAAGACTTGAACGGGAGAACCATACGAAGTGGTGGATGAAAGTCTTGAGCTTGAGACGCCCGTTAAAGACATACCCGGCACAGATCTGGTTTTCGATAGGAGTGGGGAAGTTCGTTCACCTCGCTCCGAAGAAAAGGATCCATGGCGTTCAAGGTTCGGTCGATTTTTTTGAGGAGAGTTGCGCTTTTGATCCGACAGCATCGCACGATGTCGATAGTCCCCGTCACGCTTCTCTTGGTGGATAAAGTTCGATGACGCTGAATACGTTCGCTGCAGCCCCCTCTCACCGTAGTGCACACCATCTCGTTGACTGGCACCAACTGAGCTGTTTGGAGCGTTGGATGATGAGAATGACGATGCGCGAGGCTTCACGTCATTCTTATCAGGCAGCAACGCATGAGATCCACTAGCATGGCCACCTTTCTCCTCGGTTATGCTCAATCTTCGTCCACTTTCTTGACCTCCTCTTTCTCTTTCGAAGGGAGCAGCAGGCTTTTTTGAGCTGATCGAAACTGCTGATGCGGCATTACTCTGCGTCGCCTCACTCGAACCTTCATTGCGCTGCTTGACGATCTTGGAACTGCCACCAGTAATGCCACTCATTTTTGACGAAGAAACTTGATCGGCGACCAGCTCCACCTTCTTTGACTCAACATCAGCAGTCAAGACTTTCTGCGAAGATGGTAAAGTATGGCTCTCGGGTTCTTGCTTTGCTTGGGCGGTTGCTAGAATACTATCAGAAGCTCCACTGGTAGAAGGCTTCTTATCGGCTTCAAAACCTTCGTCCTTCACCGCAGCAACCACCACTTTCTCCTTAAGTTTGCCGAATTTTTCCTCATTGTCGCTGACAGACGCAGATTTTTCTTGAACAGTTTGCTCCTTGCCTTGAGCGATAGGAAGTTTTTCCACGACTTGTGAACCTGCATTGGCGTCACTCGAGGTATCAGTTTTACCATTAGCTGAGGTTGCTTGTGGTTCCACCTTGTCAGCCTCTTGGAAGTGGCGCGGCTCAGCATGCCCCTTTGGACTTGCTTCCACAGGCACGGGTACTTCAACTGCGTCAGACGCAGTCACATCTTCAACCAAAGAGGTTGCTTCACCTTCCTCCAAATTTGAGACATTCGTCTCCGGTGACGGCTTGTTCTCTGCTTTCTCAGAACTGGCGAAGACAGATACAGTTTGTGCGTTCTCCTCCTTGTGCTCGACAGGTTTTGCTTCATCTGCTTCCTGTTCGCTTCGGCTTGGCACAAGTCCAGCTGATTGCGTGATGATACTTGCGCTGCTCTCGTCCTTGCTAACGGCAATTGGGTTACTTGACTTCTCGGAAACGGAAGCGGTTTTCACTGGAGAAATATCAGCAGTTGGTGATGGCGCAGGTTGATCGGATACAGTGGTTGAGAGCGCTTTCTCCTGTTTCTCACTCTCAGTTCCTTCTTCGCGCAGCTGAATACTGATACTTGAATCTTCACGTTCTGGCATCATAGCTTCACTGATTTTCTCTTCGACATCTTCCATTGCCTCAACGGTGGCACCATCTGCCATCTCGATACCATCTGACTGGACAGCCTCTTGATCTTCATGCTTGTTATCTTCATCTGAGCTTTGATGGACAGGCTCAGACTCGGATCTAGCCACATCCCTCTTAGGATGCACTTTCACGTCGTTCTGATCTGATGAACTATCCATGACAACATCTTCATCCTTCGGCACGTGATCGTCCGCAGCAGGTTTATCATTGGCTTTCGGATCCACTGAATCTGGACTGACCGCTGCAGAGTCCACGGTTTCGCGATCCTCGCTTGCTTCATCAGCAGAAAGACACACTTTCTCACCCTCGATATCACGCTTCAGCTCTGATTTAGCATCGTGCTCTCCCATCACTATGTCTTCCTGCACTTCAACCGCATCAGGCTTGTCCTCGCTCACAAGTGCGATCTCCGCGTCTTTCTTGTCATCTCGCTCTGCAGTCTCTCCAATCGCACTCAACTTCGAAGTAAGCGCTTCTTTTGAAAGCAGCGATTTCTCGTCATTACTGTCTTCGTGAACATCCTGAGATTCCTTTGGAGTAGAGGCTCGACTCCCTCCAGCGCTACCAGTAGAATTGAAGTGAAAACTTGGACGAGGTGGGAGAGTTCGCGCGCTCAACAATAAATCGCGCTTCGCTTTCGTACCCAGACCGCTAGTAGCAATGTCACGATCTGGTCCTGCTCGATTCTTCTCTCGCTCTTGCTGTTCGCTGTCTCGCTCTTCCCTCTTGCGATCACCCGGTCGATCTCCACCGTCGCTTCTTCGATCTTCGCCATGCCCACTCATCTCATTTTTCCTTGACGCAGTAGAATTGCTTCTTCGTGAAAGATCTGGGCCATAACTCGAGTTCCTTGCTGGATTTCCACCGTCGCGCGATTCGATTCGATCTCGTTCTCGGTCACGGGGAAAGTTTCGGTCGCGGAAACTGCTGTTGCTACTAGCCGCACCACCACTGCCGCTTGGGTTTGACATATCGCCACTAGCTCTGTCTCTGCTTTCGGAGCGACGCGAACCGTATCGGGAGTCATTTCCGTAAGTCGATGAGGAGGAGAACCGCTGATCCTTCGGGAATTCGCGAAAGCGACCGCCACTTCCACTGGCGCCGCTGCCTCGACCAAACGAGCTGTAACGGCCACCACTGCCACCTGGACCGCCGCCTCCTCCTCGGCCTCCAGACCAGCTACTGCTTCCTCGTGCGGCAGATCCGTGGTCCCCATCTCGTTCTCGACTCCGCCCACGGCCCTCATAGTAGTCACCACCGCCACTGGAGTTGCGATCGTAGAAATTGCCCATGCCTCGACCGCGCCCGCCTCCTCGATCTTGATACTGCCCTCCGCTGCCACCGCTCATGCGACTGCTTCGTTCCCAGCCACTATCGCGGTGATCGCGACTGCTAAACCCACTGCGACTGCCACGTGGAGACCACGAGCGCGAACGGGATCTCGATCGAGACCGGGGGGAGCGTGACATCGATCGGGGCGATCTTGAGCGAGTGCGAGACCTGGGCGAACGCGAGCGTGTTCGTGACCGCGATGGCGACCTCGACATTGATCGACCGCGACCGCGCGAGAATGTCCGCTCCCGATGATATGCGCTGCTTTCAAAATGACCGCGCGATGGCGATCCATGACGCTTGAAATACCCACCGCCACCGCCGCTACTGCCACCGCCGCTACTGCCACCGCCGCCGCTTGCACTGTTGGAAGTGCTGTTGTGGAAGCTTCCACCACTGCCGCCACTGCCGCGACCGCCGCTGTTGCCATAGAATCGCCCGCCAAAACGCCCTCCTCCACTGCCTCCACCGCGGCTACTTCCTGCATAATCAAATCGCGATTAATCCATAACAACATGCGTTAGAAGAGAGAGAGAAGCGTAGTTCGCGCAAGCACGTGAAACAAAGAAGCATCCATGGTACGCACCAGGAGCCGAGCGCCATGCGGATGAGCTGCTGTTGCCTGTATTGTTGCTGTTGTTACCGGAATCTGCGGGCCTCGAGCGATTGCCTCCTCCACCTTGCGCACGGTCTGGATAGCTGCTGTTGCTGTTGCTGTTGTTGTTGTTGTTGCTGTTTCCAGACGCGCGTGCAGACGCTGAGCTCTGCACCGACGACGAGCGCAGACTGGCGTTCTGCGAGAGCCCCGCGGGGATGTCCTTCTTGCCGGCGCGACTGCTGGACGTGTTGAGCTGGATGATGCGCGACTTGGTGGTCGTGGTCGCTGCTGCTGCTGCTGCTGTTGTAGTTGCTGTAGTTGCTGTTGCCGCTGTTGTCGCGGGCTTCTGCTTGCGCTTGGCGTCCTCGTCTTCCGCCATGGCGAGCGAGCAAGGGAGAAGCGGTCAGTCTCTCTCGTTCTCTCCAGTATGAATGAATGCAGAGGCCCGCCCTCCCACACACACGTAAACCACAACGCAACACAACGGCGCGAGCGAGCGAGCGTGGGGGTGGGTGTTTTCCCATCCTCGGTGTGGTCCACGCCAGTTGCAGCTGGGCGGACCGAGGTTTTTTGGTTCAACCCAATGCAAACAGCAATAACGTACTTTAGAGAATCAAAACAGTGGTCGGTGGACCTGAGATCGCACGCAGTCTTGGCATCGCTTGCTGCTTGCACTTGGTCGACCAGCTCTCTAAGGTGCAATAGTACAACACCTTGTGGATGTGTGCGTGAAACACTGGGGCTTCGCACGCTGTCTGTGTGCAAGCGAGGTTGAGCTTTAAATGAAGGTATCTTTCCATCATCACGAGCAGGGCAACTTTCCGAGAAAAAAGCAAAACGTATTTAATGATATCCCGTCAAAATAGGTCAAACCGTAATCATCATATTGAAAAGGTTTCAACCTTCACAGTGTTGATTTACAGACTCTATAAACGGATACCTATTAACTGCACTTGGAGAAAAGGGGTATGCGCGGGAACTGCGCGCGCCAGTATTTAATTGAGCGAGCATGGGGCTGCACCGCGTGCTCAACCCGGAGCTCGTGCTGTGCAGCAGCTGCCGCACGCGCGACGACAACGAGGGCCGATGGAGCGCGTACGCAGATGAAGAAGGCGATGCGGTGCTGGTGCGCGACGTGTGCGCGGCGCGGTCCTGTCCAGAGCTGCAGGTGCGGGGCCACTTTTGTGTCAATCACGTGCTGCAGTACGAGCTCGCATGGCAGCGCTTCTTCCCGCTGCGCTCGTGCAGTTTCTGCCGTCGCGACGTGCTGCAGCTGTACTCTGCAAAGCAGGACGTGTGGTTCATTTGTTCGATGAACGAAAGCATCGAGCACGAGCACGGCGCAGAGAAGAAGGCGGCGCTGTTGCGCTCAAAGCAGAGGAAGAAGCCCCGACGCCGCTTGGTGGGCAAGGCTCGAGCAAAACAGATCCGAGCGACTAGACTGAAGGAACGAATACTGGCGCTGGACTGGAGCCTGGGAAACATTCCCATCAAGCCGCAGTTCCTGTGGGAGGAGAACAAGCGACGCCTGGAAGCCGAAGCGGCGGCGCGTGAGAAAGCCGACGAATCGAGCGCGGAGGAGGAAGCAAAAACAGAGAGCGTCGAGGAACCGATCCTGTACGCATACCCTGACCCCACGGACGTCTTCTGTGCGGTCACCGGCTGCAGGCACTTTGCGAAAACCGGCGACCGCTGCCGATTCCACTCGGGCTTTCCCGCGACGTTCTTCCAGCTGCGCGCCATTGCTGTGGTGCCCGCGCCAGCTCCGGCACAGACGAGTTAGTTTGCCTTGATGCAGATTCTAAAGTTTATCAAGTGATTTTCTTCAGCTGGCGTTCGGCTGTGTTGTTTCAAACATGCGGCGGAGCTGGCATCCCAAGGCACCTTCGGTGTCTGCGTCGGATATGACCGTCACGTCTACGCCTCTGCCTGCACGATCAAGAAGCGCGTTTGCGAGCTATAACACAGACGCGAATGTGAGTATCAATACAACACCAACGTTCAACAAGCAAATAGGCTCTTACCATCACATTAGTGGGGATGTACATGCACATAACAATTTTCTTTCGCGCCGTTCCAAGAGCGCTGTAAATTGCGTTCAGGGCCTCCATGCCGGAGAAGCTCTCGGTAGGGATATGCGACTTGTCCATGATCACCTGTCTGACGGTATTCTGTGAGACCGTCAGACCTTCGCTATCAATAATGGCCTTCGCGTTCAGCCGCGCATTCTCCACTACCAAACAGGTAATTCGCGCTTTCGTCGCCGGGCTCAGCGACGGAGAGCGCCCCGACGGCCGCGATGTGGGCCGCCCGTTCTTCACTCGGTCGTTGTAGCGCTGGAGGCGCTTACGTAGAGCCGAGTAGCTGACTCCCTCAAGTGAGTCAGCTACCTCACGAGCGGAGTGCCCGGCTCTGACAAGCCGATCGGCTTCGGCGACGGAGGACGCTCCGGCGACCGCGATGTGACGCATGATCTTCGTGCGCAATTCGTGAACGCGCTGCCATTGCACGCAGCGCATCACGAATTCGCTCAGCCGCACGTGTGAAGAAAAGGAGGTATCAATAATGTGTTAAGACGCTCCATATAGCAATCTTGGTGCAAAAGGCTCTTGACACATTGTTGAGCAGGTTTAGCTGAGCCAGTAGGACTTTTCCCAATAGTGAAGTAAGCAAAAGGCAAAAC
>JAASFI010000258.1:0-38883 GCA_023333705.1 Globisporangium viniferum
AAGCAGCTCAGCGTGATCGAGAAGATAGTGGCGGACTACCTCACTGAGCCGACGATCCAGAAGGAGTACCGATCGTGATGTGGGTCCTGTGTGGACATACTGGAGGAGACGACGACCGTCGACCGCAAGCACTTGAGCAAGTACGAACTTCAATTTAAACTAGTGGGTGGGTGCAACTGGCCAACAAATTTAAGTTCCAGTGGGTGGAAGCTCCATGGAGTTCTCATGGCTCGTGAGAGCTCCATGTCGAGCTCATTTTAAAAGTTTCCACTCATATCGAAATGCCACGCAATCGCGCGCAGACTCCAAGTCGCAAGCGGCGCAAGCGCAACGCCGACCATCGTGCCTAGTTGGCGTCAACATGACCTTCATCCCGGAGGGTCTGCTTCACGACTTACCACTCGCGCTAGACGATATTGAGATCACCCACTGCAACCTGTCGGTATTGCCCGACAACCTGGATTCGGCGTGGCGGCACGTTGGCGTGGTATACCTAGAGCACATGGAGCTGACCGAGGTCCCAGCCGTTCTCGCGCGAATGGAGATCTCCGACTTGTCGCTCGCTGGGAACAACATCAACTCTGTCGCGAACCTCGACCCCAGCAGCAGCACAGTCAACGCCGAGTACTTTCGTCTTTCGTTGAGCGGCAATCCTGTCGCAAGGCTGCCAGATCGCATTGGGAGCCTCAGTAACTTGCAGCTCGTAGCGCTCGAGAACACGCAGCTTTTGGAACTACCTGCATGGATCTACAAGGTCGAGATGCACGCGTTCAAGATTTACGTACACGGCACGCCATTCTGCACCTCCAAGACCCCAGAGGAGAGAGCCGCGCGGTACGGCGTCGCCGCAGTGCTCACGTGCGCAGACACGAACCCGCTCGGTCAGGGCCGCTATCCTTACGAGCTGACGCGGGCGTTCCAAGTGCCGTGACGAGACGGGTTCTTTGCTCTGGGGCATGGCGCCACTTTCGTACAGGTGCTTCCAATACTCAACATCTCCACTGTCCCCGCTTCTGCAGCCGCTTGCGACAGAATGCTCCATGTCTTCTTCTCACTCACGTGAGCGGCGTTAGGGTTCTCCACGGGCATGCAAGGATTCGTGGAATTTACTACACACCCGGACGCTTCCTGACAATGACAGACTACCAGTGGTCGCACGGTCTCGCCTGGTGTGGAGTATTGAAGCACGTCGCGAGTGCCGGAGATCGAATTTTGCGCAATGCGGCGCTCAAGAACGTGATCTCACAATGGATGAGCGGATGTCGTCATCTCCGGCCATGAGTTCCTCAGAAGTTTGCAAACAGAAGAGCGCTCAGATTCCTGAAAATCCATCCAGCTTCCCTGTCCGCAATATGCAGCGCCAGTGGTGCTGGCGCAAGTCGAACAAACTTCAAACTGACTCAGGGACCAGCGTTGACAGTAGCGCTGTTCCCACACCAGTGCAACACAGCGTCACGCCAGTGCTGTACCAGGTCAGCCACACCAGAAGACAGAAGAGTCGACCATCGACCTCATCATACGCCACGGACCAGCTGGAATCGAGCTGGATGTTGGGTCAAAGCCTTCGTTGTCTTACCATACTTGCCACATTATTAATGCCCACATTGCCACACTCAGGTCAATCAAATTCCCCCCCAGTTCAGTTGGTTGAGTGTTATGCGCTGACCACCAGGACTAGCCACACGCTGTTCTCGTCAGCGATCTTTGGGTGGTGATGAGCGACCGGGAATTCCGTGGGTTCATTTTTTTGTCTTGCCAGTTTTGGATTCAGAGCAGTTTTGGCTGGGCATTGCGAAACTAGCGAAGTGTGTGGGTACAACCGCTGTCTCCTTCATTCCTGCTTTCCACTCTTTGACGCTATCACCATCAGACCCAGGTGTGGCCACAATGTGCACAATGGCGCAGCTTGAGCTCTTGGTCTCGCCCGAAAAGCTCAACGCGATCATCCTCGCGGGCGCGACAGTAGCGATCCTGGGGTTCTACTCGCTGCTTGCAAAGCGCTCGCAAAGTGCCAAGCATCTCAAGACGTTCGATTCGCTGCCACACCCGGACTCGACGCTGCCATTCCTCGGAAACACGCTGGATGTGGCGAAGAAACACAAGCACCGACTGTACGACTGGCTCGCGGAGCAGTGCGAGATCCACGACGGACTCTGGGTTCTCTCCATCCTGGGCAGATCTCCAACTGTCGTCGCCACGTCCACCGAGATCTGCGAGGACGTGCTCAAGATCCAGCTCGAGATCTTCGACAGAGGCGCTCAACCCTGCTACACGGTCCTGGATCTCTTCGGAAGAGGCATCTTCGCGGTCGACGGAGACGAATGGTATTTCCAGCGCAAGACGGCGAGCCATCTGTTCTCACTCCAGATGATGAAGGACGTGATGCACGAGGTCATCAGCGAGAAGATCAAGATCTTGTGCGACCTGCTGAAGGAAACTGCGTCCAAGAAGCAGGAAGTGAGCCTGAAGCGCGTGCTCAACCTGTTCACGAGCGACGTGTTCGGCAAGATCGGCTTTGGGGTCGAGTTCAACTGTCTTGGACAGGCGGCCAGCGATGATTCCGAAGACTTGGCAGACACCAGCGAGTTCGCCGACGCGTTCGCAACCTGTATCCGGATCATCCAAACGCGCTTGCACAAACCCATGTGGATGTGGCGTCTGCAGCGACACTTTGGCTGGGGCGAGGAGCTGCAGTACCAGCGGAGCTTGAAAGTGATTGACGACCTCATCTACAGCATCATCACGCGATCCATAACCGAGAAAAACCAGCGGCGCAGTGCAAACGCAGGCGCCGACAGCTCGGCGAACACTTCTACTTCGAAGGACCTCATCTCGCTGTTCTGGACAGCAACATCGAAAGCCCGACCTCAGATCGCAAAGTTGACACGAAACTCGTTCGCGACATGGTCGTGAACTTCATCTTTGCTGGGAAAGACTCGACGTCCCAGTCCATGACGTTCTTCCTCGTCATGATGAACCGCCACCCAGAGGTCTTGTAGAGAATTCGCGAAGAGATCAAGGCGAAGCTTCCAGCGCTAATGACCACGGGTGGCAGTGGAGGAGGAGAATGCGAGATCCCGTCACTCGATGCCCTAAAGGGTCTGACGTACTTGGAAGCCGCCATTCGCGAGTCCCTGCGACTCAACCCGATTGTCGCGGTCACCGCGTGCACGCCCAACAAGGCGACGGTGCTCTGCGATGGCACGTTCTTCGAGAAAGGAACCCGCGTGATGCTGCCGTTCTACGCGGCAGCTCGTCAGAAAGGAATCTGGGGAGAAGATGCAGCGCTCTACAACCCGGACCGGTGGATCGACCCTGCGACCGGAGAGCTAATCACCGTGTCGCCTTTCAAATATGCTGCTTTCTCGGCGGGGCCGCGCGTGTGTCTCGGTATCAAGTTCGCGGTGATGGAGATGAAGATGACCCTGGTCATCCTCCTGAGCAAGTTCGACTTGAAAACGGTCGAGGACCCGCGGGGTATCACCTACGAAGTCGCCTTGGCTACCGGTGTGAAAGGTCCAGTGACAATTACTGTCGCTGCAATCTAAACGCTTGCATTGCTTCTGTGAGGTGCACAAGGCTTTAATATCAAATTTGTTCAAATTTCGGAGGGGGTTAAGAGAACCAGACAAAGTTATCTTCAGCCTGTTGATTTTGCTGCATGGGCACTAACTCATGACGAGCTCAACACCTTCGCTGCCCTCTTCACGACTCGCGCGACTTCGTCCACGTGGTCTTGGATCGTCTTCGAGTCGTCTTCAAACGCGACACCATCTGCAATGCCTGGGAACGCAGTGCCGCTGTAGCCTTCGTAGAACCCCGGACCGAAGATCACGTGCTTGAACCACGGTCGGTGCGGCAGTCCGTCGTCCGAGAGCAGGTATCGCTCCAGGGACACGAGCTTTTCATTCAACTTGCGGCGCTTCTTATTCACATGCTTGCCGTCGGACGCTTGGGAAGCTTTCGCAAACTCTTGGACGTGGGTCTGGAACAACTTTGCGTTCTCGCTGAAGTCCTTGATGGCATCGTAGAGTTTCGCAAAGCTCACGTCGCGGTTCAATGCAGCGACTTGTGCTTCAAAGCCTGTCAGCGCCTCTTTCATGATCTCGCCGTATCTGGAGAAGTCGAACGGCACGATGGGGTCGCCAACGAGTCGAAGCGCGATCAGACCCCACCACTTTGTCGTAATAGCTTGCGTCCCGTAGTTTGGATCACCGAATGTTTCCAAGTACTTCAGTGAGTCCATGGAGCTGTGATACACCCCGTACATTGACGGACCGATCGAGAACCCGAGATTGGCAGAGATGATCCCCAAATGCTGGTAGAACGGCGTGAAATCTGTACCTGAGCCCAAGAATCCAATCATATGGTCAGGACCAAGCATGCCGCGATCGCTCACCGCTGCACCAAGAAGCGCTCGTCTTGATGCCGCCTGCTTTGTCCACTGCTCATGAAGACTGCTTTCTGTCTCGTTTCCGAAAAAGCTGTTCGCAGGAATTGCTTTGGCGGTTTGAAGCATGAAATCAGCGATCGACGGAGTGCCACTAGCAGCGACGAACGGCCCAACGACCGCGTCGACGTTGATGTAGGCGACAGCGTGCTTCTTCAAACTCGTCGCGTGATCTTCCGCCCATTCCGTGCTTCCAAGCAAACCTGGCTCCTCGCCGTCCCACGAACCAATGATCAGCTTGCGGCGAGGCTTCCAGCCAGCTTTGAGCAACTCACCAAGATTGCGGGCGAGTTCCAGCAACACAGCAGATCCGCTGGACGGGTCCACAGCGCCGCAGACCCACGCATCACGGTGGTTGCCGATGAGCACGTGTTGGTCCGGTTCCTCAACTCCATCGATGGTCCCGATGACGTCCCAAATCGGTCCGATCTTGTTGTCCATCTCCAGGTCCAGGTTTAGCACTGTCGCTTCGTCGTCGCCAACGCGGTAGCCTCCACTGATCGTCAGACTTCCCTGCCAGCTGGACGGTGCTTCCTTGCCTCCGAGCGACTTGAGAATATACGTCGCTTGCTCGTACGACAGTGGTAGCGCTGGGATGTGCGGGATGGTCTTCGACTCTTTGATGCTCAAGTACGGCGCGCCGAGGTTCGACGGGTACCCGGGCGTGAGCGGATCGCCAGTGGCGAGCGACAGGAAGATCGACGCACCACGCTGAAACGATCCTTCTGGTCGCCAGGGTCCATTTGGGTAGGTCGCACCCAACGCAAACCCATCTTCGTGTGGGTCCGAGTAGATCAATACCCCCGCCATACCGTGCTCCTCTGCGACCATCACCTTCAATCCGCGGTACTGGCCGCCATACCTCACCAGAGCAATCTTGCCCTTCAGCGTCACATTCTGGTCCACGAGCCACTTGAAGTCGGCGGGGGTACCAAAGTTCACATACACGACAGACGCCGTGACGTTCCCGGACGCAGCGTACGCCAGGAACGGCGGGAGCGCGTCTTCGTTGGATGTGCACGCGTCGCCTTCCACGGCCGCCTCGGTCAAATTCAACTCGCGAGCCGCTGATGCTGGCTCAAGAATAGCTAGACGACGACGCACTGGCAACGAAAGCAGCGGGTAATACTCCTTGATCGTCGCGTTGATCCCGAACGACTCGAACTGCCTCGCCGTGTACAGTGCTGTCTGGTAATCCTGCTCGCTGCCCGCCACGTGCGGCACACTGGCGTACGCGTGGAGGTACTCGCGCAGCTTCTTCGTGTCAATGCCGTCCATAAACTGCTGCTCAAGGACGCTCAGTAAACCCACTGCCTCGCTCTCTAGCTTGACCGTGTACTCCCCAGTTGCAGTAGCAGTAGCAGCAGCAGCACCACCATGCTCGTTATGGCCAGCTTCTCCACTCTCTCGCACTGCGTTTGGCTCGCCGTGAACGCGCACCTTGGTCGTCGCAGAGTGCGTCGAAGCCACCACTGGCGGTGCTGTCGTCGGCTGCTTCTCCTGCAGGATGAGCATGCAGCTCACGGCCAAGACAAACACGCCGACCACCGCGATCGCGCGCAGCGTGTTGTTGTACGCTCGAAAACCTTTCGAGCGACCGCCGAGCGACGACGACGGGCGATGAGGCTGCCCCGTCGTCGTCGCATTTTTGTTCCGGTCGCCGTACAGATCGTCCGCGTCGCCGAACGTGCCGTACGCGCTGTCATGCGGCAGCGCTCGGCTCGTCGTGCGGTGGCGCTGCTGCTGGTCGCGCGAGGGGGACGCCAGCGCCATCATCTTCGCTTCTTCCCTCTTCTTCGCGGGGTATTCACTTCTAACGTTGCGGAAGAAAGCAAATGGTGCAACCTGCGAAAAACCTGATAACAACGAAATCACAAGGTTGTTAAAAAATTTCGCAGGTTTTGTTATAAAACAAGCAGCATTTGTCACTTATTTGTCTCTGGTTCTTGAAAAGAAAAGAGAAAGGGTTCCCTTTAGAACCGTAATTGTAGAGTTGACTTGGTTTTACTCAATGAGAGGGGAAATCCTGCGACGCGGTCAAAAATATCGTTTGCGGGTTTAAATGGGCTCATCAGAACGGAATCAGGAACAATAATCAGCGTGAAAAAGCTGAGAAAAAGAGCTGAATCAGAAAAACCTTCCACAAGCCTCAGACAAAAAAAGCTGAATCAGAAATGCCTCAGACCCACAAGACAGATCCAGGCCAAGACAGAGTTCCATGGCGTCCAAGACGTTGGTTGCATGAGCAAAGCAGAGGAGTTTATGCAAGCGGACCAGACGGCCGCTGCTGTTGCGCGACGCCTTGGCATCTCAGTCAACTGTTCAGAAGGGTAGCACTGTCAAGAACAGCATACTGCAAACACGAGCAACAAGTTCAAAGCCATCCATCCTTATCGAAACTCGCGTTTGTTCATCGAAACATCACGTTCTTACTTTCTCGTTGCATCATGTAGGCGAAGTCCAGTCGAAACTTGGATTCCTGGACGGTTGAAGTGACTGATCGGGCTTGCGAATATCTGCCGTGAGGATGACGCGCCCGCCTCGGACCACATGGACGCGAAAATTACGGTCCCGAGCTCGAGTAAGCGCATTCGCGAGCTGCTGTGGATCAAATCACCATGTTGGGCACAAAACTACAGTAGTATACCATGCACAACACATATACTCCACCTACCACGCCATTGGTGCAGGAGAGCACGCAGACATCGATTGTCATCTGCGTGCTGTCGTGGAACGATCCGTTCCCTAGATCGGGGAAGCGGAGACCTCGACCTCCGCCATCGTGCTTGGCGGAATTGTACATCCGAAAGCGCGCACGCTGGTGCTGATGTCCGATTTGGCAAAGACACCGTCCAAGCGCCGAGTATTGCAGATAGGGTCTCGCCGTAGCTTCCCGTGCGCGTAAGTCTGAGCATCGAGGAAAGTTGGGTGAATAGCGGCCGTTCGCCTGCGTGTTCATGTCTGCGCACGTGAGTACTGCGGTGGCGCCGTACCGCGTGGCTCTCTCCTCTGCGGTCTTGGAGGCGCAGAATGGCGTGCCGTGTACGTAAATCTTGAGCGCTTGCTTCTCTGCCTTGTAGATCCACGCCGGGAGCTCCTGGAGCTGCGTGTTCTCGAGTGCCACGATCTGCAAGTTGTTCAGGTTGCCGATGCGCTCCGGTAAGCTCGTGAGAGGATTGTTACCGAGGGACAGCTTGAAGTACCCGGGGGTGTCGGCGTCGTGCTGAGCTCGCAGGGGTGAGATGTTGTTGTCAATGAGAGACAGGTCCGAGATCTCTATCCGCTCAAGGACGGCTGGGACCTCGGTCAGCTCCATGTGCTCTAGGTATACCACGGCAACGTGCCGCCACGCCGAATCCAGGTTGTCGGGCAATACCGACAGGTTGCAGTGGGTGATCTCGATATCGTCTAGCGCGAGTGGTAGGTCGTGAAGCAGACCCTCCGGGATGAAGGTCACGTTGACGCCAACTAGGCACACGTACGTCACCAATGGGTGTGCAGCTTGGGTGAGTCCAGCCTCTCTGCTCCAGGATACGATGGTGGAGTTCCAGATCTCAACCCCAATGAGATCATGTAATTGTTGGACTGCAGTTGGGACGACCAAGTCTGAGCAGTGTGAGATCACGAGTGCGGTCAGGGCTTTCTCGTCAAGAAGCGCCAGAAAGGCGTCGTCAGGGCTTGTGGTGCCTTCGCGATAACAGTTGTACTCGTACACGGCGCACGCATGCGCTGCGGAGAATCAGGGGCGATAGAGAAGTCTACATCCTGGGGTGTGGATCCGATCCGACAGGAAAATCGCAAGCAGGTGGAGCACGACGACACAGCATCCCCAGGCAACAAAGACGAGATGGACTACGGCGGACTTGCGCGTGAGCTGACTCCCTTTTCGCTGCAGCTTGTGGCGAATGCTTGTTGAGGGTGCCTCCTTTAAATCCCATGTCGATGGGGTTCTTTTCGGCATTGCAGAACCTTTGTTCGAAGGCTCTGGGATTTGCTGACGGCGGCGGTGGTGGTGCCGCGACTGCGTCCAAGCGTGGAGAACTGCGCTTTCTTGACGTCTTGCCGGTCGAAGAAGCGTCTGGATACTCCCTAAGCAGCTGAAGATGTTCAGGTGCGGGAGCGTTTTCACGAACAGGCCGAATCCATTCCGCGGATAAACCTGTCGGACCTCCATGACCAAGTTGACGAAGCGCGAGACATCGTAGAGAGTAGCAGCGTCGAATGGGAACGCAGTCGTATCGAGCATCCCGAAGTACGGGACGATGATGATGAGCGGAAGTCCGATGGAGGTTGCAATATCCAAAATCATGTCGCTCACCAAGCAGAGCAGTCGCTGCTTGGCGACTGATTGCCGGCAGAAGCGATGCACCAGCAGCGTCGAGCACGAGTTGATGAAGAAGATCGACACGTAGAGATGGTTGATCCACTCGCGCGCAATGAGAGTGCTCGAGTTGTACACTTGGATCGTCTGTGAGATCATCTCGATGACCTCCCGGACCAGGAACACCTCGTCGAAATGCTGGCTGTTGACTCCGAACACCGCTTTCCAGCAAAGCGACCGTGGCCGAATCTGCTTCCAGTAGGACAACCACGCCTTGAGGTTTAGGAACACTGGACCAGAGTCTGGTTGCACTGCCTTGGTTTGATGATGCCAGTCGAACACGAACTCTCTCGCGCGCACCGAGTGCACGGTCATTTTGCCAAGCTGGTAGGCGTGCGCGGCTCCACTCACATAGGTGATCCACGCGGCGATGGCAAACAGCGACTGCGACCTGGGTGAGATCAGTCCTGCGTAGTACTCCATCTCTGGGCTTGAGAGCGCAGCATTGGTGAGACCTAGCGCGACCAGGTATGCGATGCACACGAGGCGGACGATGAAGCTTGCGAGTCACGCGCACTTGAACTGGGCAGGTGGGAGGTACACTGCTATCTCATCTCACAGTGTCCATGTCACTCAGTAAAGACCCCAGGGCGATCACTACTACAGTAGCAACCATGCTTGAGAGGTTACAGTATCTGAGCCGGAGAGGCCGAGGTCTGAATTGCGCATAAGCCACGACGATTCGGAACGCTGTTCCCGAGTTTGAGCCCGAACAACATTCGTAACCTTCATCTTGGGACTGAGGAACTTGCATGTTACTGCTGTGTACCTCAGTGCATGCTGGCGCCACCCAACTATCCCAGATGGATGTCCATCAACTGTCGTGCTGTTGTTGGTTTGTCATCAAGATGTGCCGATTTTTTGCTGGATGTCGATCTGTGGATGGATGAGCTTGCGCGTGCTACAGTATCATGAACAGAGCGGAAGAGGTCCTGCTGCCCAAATTTCTCTGTGTGGGGGCAGCATCAATGTTTACGCGCCTCCCTAACATCACAAAGCTACGCTGTGCTGATTTCCTAGAGCCTCTAGGCTAGAGGTAGACCTCCGGCATCTTTAAGCAGCTCAACGAGAAAACCAAACTACTGCAGCCCTCTTTCTTTCTTCTTTACTACTACACTCAAGCGCAATACGAACATACGAAATATACAACGAACTGGACTAAAGAAAAACTAAACTATGTATTGTGGCAACGCCAGAGAGAGTGAGAGAGAGCTACAGTCGCTTCATCATCTTCTGGTTGGCCTGCGTGATCGCGTACACTTGGTGCGCGGCGTTCTGCAGTGCGAGCATCCGGTTGAACAGCTCTGCTTGCTGCGCTGCGACGCCCGGTGAGATCCGCGCTGGGTACTCTGGAGACAGAGGCGGCGAGGTATCCGATTGCGTCCACGACGGGATCCGCTGGAACTCTCGAGGCGACGCCTCGGATCGAGTGGTCGGCAGCGATCGCTGGGACCTCGAGAGGAACTTGCGCTCGATCATCTGGTCGATGATCTTCTCAAAGTCTTTTTCCGACGCGCCACTGAGCGAGTTGAGGTCCTCATCGGAGGTATCGTAGTGCTCGTGTTCCTCCGTGCTGGAGAACAGCCGCTCGTCGTCAGTGGACTCGTATCTCCACTGCTGGGTCCCCCGCCAGATCGTCTCTCTCGGAAGCTTCTGCTGCTGCTGTTGACCGTCATCACTGTTGGCTTGGAGCACGAACGATTCGCCGGCGGGATTGACCACCAGACTCTTGGCTTCCAGGATGCACGTCTTGCAGCACACGATCTCGCAGAGCGAATTGCAGACACCCGTAAACACAACTTTCTTGACGCGACACTTGGCACAGGCCGTGACGCCGCAGACGTTGCACATCTTGAGAGAGCCAAACATGCCGCTGCCTTTGACGCACAAGTAGCATCGGTGCTGAATTTGGTGCTGTTGCTGCTGCTGTTGCTGGTCGTACCCCATCGTTGCGGTGTAGTGTCGGACCGCCATGGTCGTGAGCTTCTTCGCCTCGGCGCACTGGTTGGTCTTGGAGAGGCGACAGAAGTTCTCGATCGTCATCGTGACGCTCACGTGCGGGATGAGGTCCCCCACAGGATCGTAGAGTCCCTGCGCGAACACCTCGACGGTCCCAGGTAGCAGCTCGCGGAAGATGAGCGAGAGCGACCCCTGAGCGCGGACAGCGACGCGATCGTCGAACGGCGGGCAGTTGGCCACGTCCACCGAGTGCGCGATCGCGTATCCGAATCGTCCACCGTCGCGATCTCGAGCGATGCCCAGCGCCTCGACGAAGCACCAGTCGCGCGACTTGACCAGGAGCGCCGCGGGGAGTCTCGTGAGCGTCCACTTGAGCCCCAGGTACCGGAACGGATCGCTCCCATTCCCCACTTCGATGTTGTGAAGTACTGTAGCGTCGCGGACGCTCACGTCCATGTACGCCATGGTCGCCTGGAGCTCCTCGTGGGTCTTCGTGTGCATGCCGTACATCAAGTCCTCGAGGGTTCCATCCAGTTGTCCCGCGGCGAACAGGCTCGGAGGCGCGTACTGATCTGCTGGCCCCAAGGAACCCGAACGGCGTCTGTAGATGCGCAGCTTCTGCTCTTTGCGGACGAGACGCCACTTGCGTGTGTCCACTTTGCACTTCCGGTCATAGACGAACTCGCGCTCGGCCTCGAGGATCGCGTCGAGCTGGGTCTGCGCGATGCTCTTGTACTCGGCTTTCTCGTCTGGTGAGAGCGCACCGCCGCGTCCTCCTGCTGCGTGGTCGAAGTAGCCCTGAGGCAGTGGGAACGTCGGACGTGATGTCATGAGGGCGGCAGATTCGGTAGTGAGGACTCCCAAATGTTTTACGAGCCCTGTGTGTGACAGAGGCGAAAGGGAGGAAGGGAGGTCCCGCCAGTCAGTCTCAAGGGATTTGGAAATCGGAATTTGTTAGTACATTGGTGGTCAAAGTCCCTTCCTGTCTGTCTATCTCATCTCCAGCCAACCGACCTCGTCTTTACCCTTGGGGGTACCTCCCAGGTGCACTGCCTGACCAATGAAAAAAATATTCACGAGTGCAGCAGTGAGATGGATGGATTGATTGATTGACTGTGGAGCCGCTCTGAAGCATCATACAACAGTACTCGAGTGCATTTTGCAGAGCTGCCGGGCACCAGACAGCTGCCAGCAAAGTCACCGGACAGCAAAAAAGAACGCTTGTTTACGACGAGAGGTTGCGTCTCAGAGGAAAACCTCAGGTTTCCTCGCCAGTGTCCATCTGCGGCTGTGAGATGGTGGCTAAAAGTGGCTGGCTCGAAACGAGTCACCAGTACAATCAGTGGGGTTTTATGATGGCAGTGTACAGCACCTCTAGCGCCAGTGTGAGCAGCACACACACCCAGCAACCCTGCCTTCCACAGACAGCAGTGGGACGGTGGGCGTCACACGTCACTTCGAAGGCATCAAAATTTCAGCCTCCACTTCAACTTCAAGCGCCACGTTTTCCTGTCGAATAGCATATGCCTCCTACCAAATAAACTATCTCCAGGTACTCTGGGGCTGTCGAAGGTTGTCGTAGGCAGGTTGGGTGTGTGCTGCTCGCCCCGTTCACTCGCAATCTGATACCCTATGGTTGCAGTGGCTCAAAGTCTCGGGCGTGTTGCGAAATATGTGCCGTGCGTGCTTGGTTTTGGACACTCCGAGGTGAATGATACTGTGGTAGGGTCCCAGCTAATCGCTCAGTGGGTGTGCTGGCCCTGGCTCTCGTTAGTCGCTCGCTCGATCCCACGAGAGGACGGCGGCACCTTCAGCTTTCCCATCGTGCGGCATCACAAAGACCCAGATGACGAGGATCGAAATCTATGACTTTTCCAGCTGCTCGTGAAGTTGTGTGCAGAGAAAGAGTCCGGCGTCTTGCCCTCGCACGCACCGATCTTGCCGCACAATGCGTAGTGCCCATGCATGTCACCTGACCCCCCGGATGAGCGTACTGATGATAAATCTTCGTCGTTCGCTAGGGTTGAGTTTGCATGCTTGGGCCAGGGCACGCAGTCCAGCAGTCGCGTTTGAGACCGCACTTCACTTACGCCATCATAGATGGTGAATCAGCGCTCGCACTGGATGATCTCGATCTCGACCTCGTGCCAAAAGTGTCTGCTCTGCTGGTGCTGCAGTGTTCGGCTCGCCCGTACGCAGACAGCAAGAGTGAGCACGATGCCGTAGGGAACAGTGCGTTTAGTGCCCGATGATAACAAGACGATAGATTCGCGGTCTAGAATATAATACAGCAGAGGGCAAAGTTGGACAGTGTCCGAGTTGAGTAGTGGGCCTCCTCCTGCCCCAGGGAACCACCTACGGAAAGTCCAACTCTGACTTGCTTCAGACCAAGATCTTTGGAGAACTAGGCGGCCCTAAAAACCGCCCAAGGCTTCAGGTACCAGCTCTTCTGGGTATCGTATTGTTTGCCACACAGACTCAAAGGTGGCTTTCATTAACCACGCAACTACTGGAATCAGAATCTGATCGGTACGAGTGGTTTTTGGAGTTTTGATGAAAGAAAACAGAGGTGGCACAATCGGTTCAGATCTGATACTTGAACTTCTGTACCCATGCTTCGAATCCAGTCACTCAACCCCACGTTCTGAAGCACGAGTGCTTCCCCGGCTCCCTGCCGCTCTCCGCTTCATTGCGTCATATCAACTTTCGCTTCGTCGCTCTCAGATCGCTTTCTTTCTCTCTCGAGTGTGTAGTTGGCGATGGCGGCTCCTCGTACTCGAAATAGGCGACCGATATGGGACTCGCAGCGCTTTGCTGCTACTTCTGGTGTTGCTCTGCGTAGTCGCCGGCGTTCAAGCGGATTCGGCGCAGGAGTACACGGCTACGATGATAACATCGCAAACGACTCGCCAACTTGAAGAGAAAGACGCTACTGCAGACGAAGCTGCCGCGCGACTAAACTTGCTCAACAGCTTGAACTCCGGGAATGTGCTGTTGACCTCTTCGCCCTCCGCACTAGACGGGGTCTTGACGTCCTCACCGCGCGCGAGGTTGTGCTCACAAACGCCGAGTGGATTTCCGATCTTTCATCTCTTCAGCGGGCAGTCAACACTTGGGATCCAGTCAAAATCAAGAAAATTTGGGCAGCGGAAAGCGTCATGCCGAACGCAAGCGGCGACATCATTCGCGAAGGGGTCAGTGGCTACACGGGGCTGCTGGCTGTGGTGGAACTTGAGAGTCAACCACGGGCTGGTCCAAAAGCTCTCCTCGATATCCCACTGGCATCCTTATCCAGCGAAGCGGTAGAAGAATTTGAGCTCACCTACTGGGATCCGTTCCTTCTCAAGGCGAAAGCCGACCGCGAATACGCTGGAGTACTTCGACCTCTCAGCGTCTGCAAGCCACAAGGCGAGTTCGGCGCTTCGACGAAGTAGAAGTCACATTCAGCAACGACATTGTGTGTATTCAAACGTGGGAATAGCAGTTGGCGAGTGGTACCCTGTCGTTTGCGATGGAGATTCTCAGGTTCTATGGGAGACTGGTTGGGTTTGTAACTGACAGTCACCGCAGCCTAGACGGCAAGCTTGTGCAATCGGCTATCAGCGTCGCATCCAACCCGCATCAACAGTTCCTCTCTCAGGTCCCAGGCATCAAGTGGGATCGGGATACCCAGCTCCCTGCCAACTGGTCTGCATTTCAAGTCATCCCAGTCCAGTTTCACCAAGACGAAGGAGGTCAAGTCGACTGCAGTGGCGTACCAATTGCCCCAACGTTCGTGTTGACGACAGCGTCGTGTTTGAGTGAGGACAAGATCACAAGTGCGACTTTCAAGGGCGTGAGATCTTTGGTCAAGTCGACTCGCTATCATCCAGTCTTAACCTGAGCAGCACAGCCAACGCCGTTGAGGTTGACGTCGCGCTCCTTGAGCTCTCTCCGAAAGTCGTGACATCCATTCTTCTCAGCACTGAGAACCGGAAGATGGTCGGTACAGAACTCATTCGAATGGAGTTTGCTGCAGCTCCAGTAATCGAGTGGGTCAAGACCCTCGAGACCAGCGAATGTGACGATGGTGCGGGACTACTTTCGCCCTCCAGTCCAGTGTACTGCGCTGGAATTGCCAGTGCCTTCCCCAACGGACTCAGTGAAGAAGAACTTGAGACCTCAGAGGAAACGGTCGGGATGTTCTCGATGGAGAGTGAAACGTCGGGGAGCATGATGCCGCCGTCAGTGTCAGCGAGCCCAAAGCCCTTGCTCCCAGCAGCTGCTCTCTTCACAAACTCCTACAATACAACGATGCTGATCGGCTTCCAAGTTCGAGGTTCAAATCGCTACATCGGGATTGTCAACTTTGACTTCTTCATCGACTCCAATGCGATCGGTCAATCGTGGGACGGCTCAGGTGGCTGGTACATCACCCCGCTTCCCACGTCAGAGCAGTATGTCGTGGGCTTGCGCAACTCCAAGAAGTCGCAGAACTTTTTGCGGTGGGAATCTGGTCGCCCCCACTTACATCCTCACAGCTGCGCACTGCGTCTCGGACGGCGATACAATCTGGGCATCGGTGGGCACAAACAAGTCAAAAAGAGACTCTTGCCAGCTCATCCCAGTTGTCAAGAACAGCGTCATCATCCACCCGAAGATTGCCAAACTGAGCATGGCGTCGTTTGATGCAGTGATTAGTGAACTCGCGATGCCCGCGCTTGCGAGTCCCGTCACAATGGACGGCTCGGAATACTCCGGTGGGAATATGGTGGGGACCATGGTTGGGTACGCGGCGAGGACAGTACAACGTTTGGCTTCGTGGCGGAATTTGCTCACGTCGTCACGCTCCCCATTTGGACCAAAGCAAACTGCAGCAGCTTCCTCTCAGCAAACTACGCCTCGAGTATGCTCTGTGCTGGCGGCGATGCCGGTGTCGACTCGTGCGTTGGTGACTCTGGAAGCCCTCTCGCGATCAACGGTGCTGACGGCGAAGACGCGTTGGCCGGGCTGGTAAGCGCAGATACGGCTGCGGCGAAGAAGGCGTGCCGGGTGTGTACACACAAGTCGGAGCGCTCTACGACTTCGTCAAGGCGTACGCCCCATACGCAAAGTGGGTAAACGTGGACCCTCGAATCTCGCTCGCATCTACGATCACAATCGGAGATCCGGTACTGACTCCAGCCCAAGCCGCGCTAGCCCCTTCGCCAAGTGTCTCCGACGCGGTGTCTGCGCAAACTCTCAAGCCTGATTCAAGTGGAAATGCGGCAGAACTGCCGTCAGTGCTCCAGGAGTATCAGCTGCCGGCGTTAGTACCGATCGTGAAAGATCACCTGCTGACCTTTCTTCTCGGAACAGAGCCGGACAGCAACATCCCCTTGGACTCATTCCTCATGGACCGCGTGCCAGATGTGAGCAACTCGGTCGTGTTCTACACCTCCTTCGGCGACATCAGTGGTCTGCTGGGAGTGATGGAAGCGCACAGCGAACTCCCGCTGAACCAGCGCGCAGACCGCTTCGGGTCAAAGCAGAACTTGGAGCGGGGAATCGAAGATTCTCTCCTATCGTGCTCGTAAAAGCATCGAAATGAGCTCGAATCGGTAGCATCTAGCCACACTACTCTGTGCTGCTGGGGAGGTTGACAAATCCTGAAAAGTTAATGTGACCTTTGAAGATGCGCACTTAATTCACTTTTCGAACTTAGTGGTTACATCGTGTAAATAAATACCAAGGATAGCACAACAAATTAAAAGAGGAAGGATGTCGCGATCGACTGACAGTCACTCCATTCTCGATTACGATGGCTGGCACCTCACGACCAAGTCATCACCTTTCGGTTGCCTGTCCGTCCCAGAAGACACCCAGTCGTCTGTTAGTCTCGCCCATCATTCGAAGCTGTTTGCTGTTTTCGAATTCTGGGCTTCGGATGCAAATCCTCACTCTCACAAAAGCACCACTCGAGGCACAAGTCCACTGCTTACCTCAAGAGTCACTGGCAATTAATCCTCCCAAGTCGCCTATGTCCAAGAAGATCGTCCTCGTCACTGGCGGCAGCGCCGGCCTTGGTTTCGAGTGCTGCCTCGCGCTCGCCAAGCTGTCCAAGACCCACGTAATCCTCGCCGGCCGCAGCCAGCAGCGCATGAGTGACGCGGTCGCGAAGATCAAGGCTGTCGCCTCTCCATCGAGCATCGTGGAAGCCGGTGTCGTCGACCTCGCGAGTCTCGCGTCCGTGCGTGACTTCGCGAAGAAGCTCAGCGACCGCAAGCTACCGGTCTTCTCAGTCGTCTGCAACGCTGGCGTACAAGTCACGACGAAGGAGCTCACCGTTGACGGATTTGAAACGACCTTCGGTGTCAACCACTTGGGTCACTTCTTGCTCGCAGAGCTCCTTCGCGAGCATACCCAGCGCATTGTGATGCTCACTTCGTATACCTACGACCCAGCGGAGAAGAGCGGTGTGCCTGCGCCGAATGTGTCCAACTTGGGCCAGCTCGCGCGTGAATACGACAAATTCGATCCCATGGAGGTATACTCGACCAGCAAGTTGCTCAACCTTGTGTTCGGCAAGGAGTTTGCGCGTCGCTACCCGGACGGACCCAGGATCTTTGCGTATTCGCCAGAGTTCACCCCCGAGACGAATCTCTTCCGCGAGCAACACTGGCTCGCCTGGATGGTCCAGAAGCCGATCTACAAGTTCTTCACCTGGCTCGGTGGCGGGCATATCACCACACCAGAGTACTCCGGTGGCTACATGGCGAAGCTCGCGGTGGAAGAACCGCTGACTCCGGACTACGCGACTGGCGCCTACGTTCGCGTCGACGAGCCCTGGGGAGCGAACGCTCAAGCCACGGACCGAAACCTCGGGAAGGAGCTCTGGGAGAAATCGGAAGTCTGGGCTGGCTTGAAATAAGCATAATGGGGTATTGCCCTGTGAGAGGGAGTGTCTGTATTAACTAACGAAGACATCGCAATACTGAACAAGATCCCTGAAGACTCGAAAGAGTAGGGTACTACCTTGGGCCACTACCTTATTGCGTCATTGAATCAAGCAACTTTGTTTCTCTTATCACAGCAAACATTTCGCCAGGTTCCCTTTGTGTTTTGAGTTGATGGAGGCGCGATCTGTCTTGGAGGCGGGAATGCTTTTTCAGGATTCAGATTTGCCAAATTGCAATGTCTGCGTACGAATGTGCACCAGAGAGACCTCTGGGCCTTTATCTTCTCGAAGCCTAATATCCCTCGTTAAGAGCAAGGGAGCCTGAAGAGAGGGGGCATGTCAGCGACAGCATCAAGGTAGGTTCTGATGATATACCCCCGGATAGTTGAGGAGAGCAACTTGTTCCCTGGGTGGTGGTGACGGCTAATAGCCAGTCGTGGTGGGACGATCTCCATAGTGGGTTGAGTGCGTCGGATCGGACCTTCATGCGGCGCGATCAAGTTTCGAGCTATAATAACACTATGAACATACATCGACGAGTTTAGAGGTTATGCGTGTTTGCGCAGTCGAAGGCTTCAAGAGTCCCTTTGGTAGTAGTCTGGATGCAAGACCAGTCCTGGGCTGTATGAGTGTACGATGGATAGTAACTCGTGAAGGCGCAAGAGCGATTTGCAGGGCTTGATGAGCAATGCTCTCTCTCTCTCTCTCTCTCTCTCTCTCTCTCTCTCTCTCTCTCTCTATCCAAAGGGCTTGACGAGGTCACCGCCAGCAGTTGACTGCGCTGCTCGGAAATGATGGATCGGAATCCCCACGGTAAACGAAATGGATGCCCACTGTATGACGTGACGAACTTCGCGCAATTTCAGCCAATCACCTCACATATCCTATCTAAAAGCATATACTAACTATTGAACAGCATGAATCAAAGCAAACACTCATCCAAAGAATGGCACACATTTTGACAAGCAAAACTCATCCTCAGTTAATTACCAACGAATATTTCATCGCGTCTTGCTTTTGTTAGATAAACTATAGATACCCATACAACTAATCCAACTAATATAATGTAATCCAGTACCTACTTTATCATCAAATAAACTTCATGTTATATTACTCTCCATGCCAATCATTTCATGTAGTTTTCCGTGACGCCCTTGAAGACGAGTGAGAAATGAGAACCCAGCAAAGGGTCAGTTGGGAATTTGCCCTCAGGCGCTCGCATCCACCGCTCTCTCTCTCTCTCTCTCTTGACGATGGCACCGACGCCCACGAGCGTGCGCAAGCAGCAGCACGTGGCGCTCAAGCCCCACGCCACTGCAGGCGACCACTCGTCTTCCTCTGAGATCTACGGCACGTTTCATGGCGAGAGCGACGGCCTCCTCCTGCCGCAGCGCGTGGCGTCCAAGCGCGACGGCGGGCTCCGCGCGCACGCGACGACGCTGCGCACGATCGCGGTCGTAGGCTTTCTGCTCTTTGCGATGAGCTACGTGCTCACGGCGCATGACCCGGTCACGCGCCCGCCGCGCGCTACCGACGCGATCATGAGCAACAATGCGATCAACCCTGTGACGAGCGAGGTGTTTGATGACGCGGCGGTGGCGGTGGAGCTCAGCTCGACGCTGGGCGTCACGACCGCTACGGAGCGCAAGTTCCTCAACGGCGTCGACACCCTGCGCATCAGCCAGTACCTGCACGAGTATGCGAGTGTGCCGCACCCGGCCGGCAGCATGCAGGACTACGAGACCGCGGTGTACACGGCCAAGCAGTTCGGGGCGTTCGGCATCAACGCGACGGTCAAGGAGTACTACACGCTGCTGTCGCTGCCGGTGCGTCGCCACCTGGAGATCGTGTCTCCTCAAAGCGCGGCGCGCGAGCTGAACCTGACCGAAGCCTCGGTCAAGGGCGACTCGTGCACGTCGAACAAGGACGCGCTGCCGCCGTTCCTGGCGTACGCTGCGACGGGCAACGTTACGGCCTCGGTGGTGTACTGCAACTTTGGTACCCCAGCGGACTTTCAGTGGCTCGTGGACCAGAACGTGACGCTCAAGGGCAAGATCGCGCTGGTGCGCTACGGCGGCAACTTCCGCGGCCTTAAGGTCATGGTCGCCGAGCAGCACGGTATGGCCGGCGTGCTCATCTACTCGGACCCGCACGAAGACGGCTTCTCCCAGGGCGACACCTACCCGACGGGTCCATGGCGACCGGAAGGTTCGTTCCAGCGCGGCTCGATCCAATACAATTCGATCGCAGGTGGCGACCCGCTCACGCCGGGCTTCCCATCGAACCTCGGCGCGCCGTACCTCGACTACGAGACCGCCAAGACGATCCCGCACATCCCGGCATTGCCACTGTCGTACGAGCAGGCAAACTACATCCTCAAGTCGCTTGGCGGCAAGAAGGCGCCGGACGCCTGGCAGGGAGCGCTCACGTACACGGACGGGTACCACGTCGGTGATGACGAGGCCACGGTGCTCAAGTTTGAGCTCGAGATGGACAACAAGATCGGCCCAATCTGGGATGTCATCGGCACAATCGACGGCGCCATCGAGCCAGACCAGCAGGTGCTGATCGGTAACCACCGTGACGCTTGGGTGTGCGGTGCCGTGGACCCGTCCTCTGGCTCGGCCGTGCTGCTGGAGCTCGCGCGTAACCTGGGCGAGCTGCTCAAGACTGGTTGGAAACCTCGCCGAAAGCTGATCTTGGCCTCCTGGGACGGCGAAGAGTACGGTCTGCTCGGAAGTACCGAGTGGGCCGAGGACCACGCGGAGAACCTCAAGAAGCACGCGGTTGCGTACATCAACGTGGACAACGTCGTCGGACCGTACGTGACGGCGAGTGGTACCCCGTCGATCGCGGGCTTCCTCATGGACACGGCGAAGGCCGTGCCGGCGAACAAGTACTTTCCAAGCGAGACTGAGACCACACTCTACGAGCAGTGGGTGAACCAGACCAAGCTGCGCCGCTCGCCTCACGGAGGCATCGAAGACGGCACGCTCGGCCCTGAGCACATGATCGGTTTCATGGGCTCCGGCACGGACTTCACGGCGTTCTACCAGCATCTGGGCATCATCTCCGCGAACCTGGGGTACGTCATTGGCACGGGCATGTACGGCGTCTACCACTCGACCATGGACAGCCTGCACTACATGGAGACCGTGGGCGACCCGGAGTACAAGACCCACGAGACCACGGTCAAGTGGTGGGGCTTACTCGCGTTGCGTCTCGCGGACAACGAGATCGTGCCGTTCGACTTCTCCACCTACGGGCTCGTGATGGACGAAGACCTCACGGGCTTCGAGAAGCAGGTCGAGGCGACCAGCGGCGACAACGTGGACTTTGCGAAGCTGCGCGACGCGATCAAGGAGTTCAGCGCGAACGCCGAGCTCTTCCAGGCGCGCATCCGCGACTTTGTTGAGACCTCGAAGACGAGCCAGGACGACGAAGCCACAGATGTGGAGCGCCGCAAGTGGAACGCGAAGCTCGTGAGCTTAGAGAGATACTTGCTCTCGGACGACGGCCTGCCGCACCGCCCGTGGTTCAAGCACGTGATCTTCGGCCCAGGTTTCTACGAGGGCTACGCCGGCACGGCGTTCCCTGGTATCTCGGACAGCATCGTGTTTGGTGACAATGCGACCGCGATCCAGGCCCACGTGGACGTCGTCGCGGAGGTCGTGACCAAGGCTGCGGGCTTCCTGGTGGCGCAGTAAGGTCATCCATCATCAACCTATCACGACCATCATTATGAAGAAGAAACCTCAAAGCACTGCTCCCTCCAGTCAGAGCTTGCGATGAGATGCGTACCTATCCAATTTTGAACCGAAAGTATTAACTTTTCTTCATCACTTTGCTTGCTATTGAGTTTTATTACTCCAGCCATCGTCCGTTAATCCTCAGTCAATCGAAATCAAATACTAGTACTTAGCTGCGAACGGAATCGACAAGACCCCAAGCTCCGTAAATATCTCCACACACGTGAGGTCGAAGAAGTCGCCCGTGTCGTGATGAGAGAGTATGATACCTGTCCTCAGTTGAAGTGCGACAACTCCAGAACTGAGAAGTGGAGGATTCAACACGAACTCCAGGGTCGCACTTGGAGCACTTGTACGGACTGCTCCTCCATGGAGAGACCAGCTTGGGGAGTTTGCATCTGCTAGGAAAACAGTAGGTGGCATATTGCTACAATGTACAAGTCTCGTTCTCCTCGAGGCTCCATGCAGATCTTCCTGAGCTTTTGGGCATGCACGATACACCCAATATTGACAGGCATGGATGGGTTCAAAATGAGTGAGCGTTGATGTGTGTTTGACCAGCTGCTTCTTTGGTTTCCACCAATCAAGAAGCTCGAAATCTCTTTCGCGCTCTTTCTGTGGGTTTTAATTGGTGGAAAAGGGAAGCCAATGATCTGAGTCAAACGAATCAGTCAACTTGCCACCGCAAATTACCGACCAAGATGGGAATTTAAAAAAGAACCCCCAGCGAACTTCACACAGCACGCAGTGCTCTGAGAGCGCGCAGCTCAGGAGTGAATTCATTAGTTTTCCGATACACAGCACCCCAAGCGCATGTAGGACACGTCAAGCGCATATTTCCCTCCTGTGGGGATGCCAAGAGCTTCCAGCTTTGTGCAAAATATCGATACTCCTAGCCTACTGATTTAAGACAAGTTTCGGTCATTAATTCAGCCGTTTCACCGTAAATTACCATGCCCATCACCACTCGTGCGTGGCTCACACAACACTCATCCAGCGGCGCATTCGTAATCTGTAGCTCTTGACGCACTCATCAGAGCCCAGCAGCTCAGATCAGAGGCGCCGCTCAGCTGAGAATTCATCCACTGTTGCCTGCCTGCTTCCCAATCACTTCGCAACTGGAGCCCAAGTCCCCACATCCACACCAGAAGGACCCCCTTCTCTCTCGTGTGCTCTCCATGGCGCCGCTCGTACCGCAGAAGAAAACCAAGGGTCCTGTGCTCACTGCCGCCGCCGATGACATCTACGGCACGTTCGACGGTCGCGTCAATGCCCAGCAGCACGATCAACCATCTAAGACCAAGGGCCGCGTGCTCCGCGCTGCCGGGATCGCCGGCGTGCTGCTGCTCGCGGCCGGCTACGTGTACGACCGCGCGTCTCCGCTCAGCGCTCTCCACGGTGTCGCGACCGACGATGTCGTGGACGACAACGTGATCATCTCGCGGTCCCAGATTAGCCTCGACGGCGTGCTGAGCGACGTCGAGAGCAGCTTCGTCAACGGCATCAACAAGACCAAGCTCCGCGAACACCTGCACTACTACGCCAGCGCGCCGCACAGCGCCGGCACGGAGCGCGACTACCAGACCGCGGTGTACACGGCAGAGCAGTTCGCGTCCTACGGCATCAACGCGAGCTTGAAGACGTACTACACGCTGCTCTCTAAGCCCGTGCACCGCCGCCTGGCGATCCTGTCGCCCAAGTCGCACGCGCGCGAGATCGATCTCTCGGAAGCCTCGGTCAAGGGTGACGCGTGCACGTCGAACAAGGACGCGCTGCCGCCGTTCCTGGCGTACGCTGCGACGGGCAACGTTACGGCCTCGGTCGTGTACGCGAACTTTGGTCGCCAGGAGGATTTCCAGGCGCTTGCGGACCAGAACGTGACGCTCAAGGGCAAGATCGCGCTGGTGCGCTACGGCGGCAACTTCCGCGGCCTCAAGGTCATGGCGGGTGAGCAGCACGGCGTCGCCGGTGTGCTCATCTACTCGGACCCGTCTGACGACGGATTCGTGCAGGGTGCGACGTACCCAAAGGGTCCGTGGCGCCCAGAAGGTTCGTTCCAGCGCGGCTCGCTGCAGTACCTGTCCATCGCCGGTGGCGACCCGCTCACCCCGGGCTTCCCGTCGAACCTCGGCGCGCCGTACCTCAAGTACGAAGACGTCAACTCGATCCCGCACATCCCAGCGTTGCCACTGTCCTACGGCCAAGCGCAGCACATCCTCAAGTCCCTCAAGGGCAAGAAAGCCCCGGACTCCTGGCAGGGCGGTCTGAAGATCCACGGAGGGTACCACGTCGGGGACGACGAAGGTACGGTGCTCAACCTAGACCTGGTCATGGACAACAAGGTCGGCCCGATCTGGGACGCGATCGGCACGATCGAAGGTGCCGAGGAGCCGGACCAGCAGGTGCTGATCGGCAACCACCGTGACGCTTGGGTGTGTGGCGCGGTTGATCCAAACAGCGGCTCGGCGGTGCTTTTGGAGATCGCGCGCAACTTGGGTGCGCTGCTCAAGACCGGCTGGAAGCCTCGTCGTACCCTGGTGCTTGGCTCCTGGGACGGCGAAGAGTACGGCTTGCTGGGCAGCACCGAGTACGCGGAAGACAACGCTGAGACCCTCAAGAAACAGGCGGTCGCGTACATCAATGTAGACAGCTCGCTCGGCCCTCAGGTCTCGGCTGGCGGTACCCCTTCGATCGCCGAGTTCCTGTACCAGACCGCCAAGGCGATCCCAGCGAACCGCTTCTATGGCAACGAGACCGAGACCACGCTCTACGAGCAATGGACCAAGCAGGCCGCCGCGCGCCGCGCTCGCAACGGCCCTGACGGCACGCTCGGTCCTGAGCACTTGATCACGCTGCTGGGCTCCGGCACGGACTTCACGGCGTTCTACCAGCACCTGGGCATCATCTCGGCCAACCTCGCGTTCAGCCTCGCCGACCACCCGTACGGCGTGTACCACAGCACGATGGACAGCATCCCGTACTACGAGAAGTTCGCCGACCCGCACTACGAGACCCAGACCACGACGGCGCGCTGGTGGGGGCTGCTGGCGATCCGTCTCGCCACCAAGGCGCTCATCCCGTTCGACTTTTCCACCTACGGGCTCGTGATGACCGAGGACCTCGCGGCGTTCGAGACCAAGCTCGCGGCCTTGAAGCGCGAAGTGGACTTGTCAGCGCTCCACGGCGCGATCAAGGCTTTCACGACGAACGCCGAGCTGTTCCACGCCACGGTGGAGGCTTTCGAGAACGACACCGAGTCCCCCGACGACCTCCGCAAGGCGCTCAACAAGAAGCTCGTGAGTTTGGAGAGATACCTGTTGACCGAGGACGGCCTGCCGCACCGCCCCTGGTACAAGCACGTGATCTTCGGCCCGGGCTTCTACGAAGGGTACTCCGGCGCGGCGTTCCCGGGCATCGACGACTCGATCGCGTTCGGCGACAACTCGACCACGATCCAGGCGCACGTGGACGAAGTCGCGCGCGTGGTGCAGAGCGCCGCGGACTACCTGTCGTCGTAAGCGAAGGATCCTGTGTGTGTAAGTTTTTTTTTGGAGAGAAGAGAGAGAAGGAAAAAAACCCAGTCAACCTGACAATGTTAATGGGAGACAATGAACCAATTTTGACAATGTGATTGAAGTTCTTTGGTTGGAAAATGATGGTCGTCGATGTGTGTTTGGGAGTACAGTGTAGTAGGTAGAGAATAATAATATGTAGATACCGATCATGTTTAAGTTATGCTAGTGTACTTCAGGGAGGGGGTTGTGTTTGTTTCTCATTTTATACAAAGTCGGGTAGGTAGGTCGTGCAGGTGCTTTGCTGGTAGGTGGTGGTGGGGATCAAAAACAGAACTCGACAGGGAAGTAGAGGGAGGACTCGGAGCGTCAGCTCCGGCGTCAGTCAGTTCGAGATGAGGTCCAGGTCGCCGCCGAAGGACTCGATCGTGTCGAGGTAGAAGCTGTCGAGCTCCTGGTCGATGTCCGTGAACTTGTACTCGTCCAGCAGCGTCTCGAACTCGGGCATGTTCTTGTGGTCAAAATTGTACTCGCCGTTGGGACCGCGAGGCGTGCGCAGGTTGTTGTGGGTGCCTCGAGGTGTCGAGGAGAGCAGGCGGCTGAGGCTGTTGTACTGCTGCGACAGTGAGCTGGAGCCTGGGCCTGACGCCAAGAGGCTGTTTCTTCGAGGTGCTCGAGGAGACATCATCTTGCTAAAGCACTCGTCGACCACGCCCATCGCGGCCTCGCTGTACGGGCCGGCGGCTGAGGAGTGTCCCAGGTCGATCTGGTTTTTCTTGATCTGGTGGTGGTGGGCCGGTGGGTGGCGGGACATGTGCTGCTGCTGGTAGAGGTGATCACTGTTGCTACTGTGGTTGTCTCCTCCGCCACCGAGCGTGGTCTGCTCGAAGAAATGGCTCAGCCCTTCCTGTTCGATGCTGTTCGTGCGGATGAGCTTGGGCAGACTCAGGTCGTCGTCCAAGTGCTGCTGGCGACCACCGAGGTCGCTGCCAGTACTCCCTCGAACACTCTGCTGGTATTGCTGTTGTTGCTGCGGCTGATCCCCTTGCATGATCGGCATCTCGGCGGATTTGGGGGTCGGCAGATCCAGAAAAGTGTCCACGTAGCTGTTCCCGGAGCCAAAGTCGAGGTCGTGTCCCCACATGCGTGACACTTCGGCGTTGAAGTTGGACGGCGTGCCGACGCTCGAGAAGCACTGCGCATTGGTGGACTGCGTGTCGAAACCCTCGAACGCGTTCCCACAGTTGAGCTTGCGGCGTGGGGTGCGGGGCTTGGGCTGGTTCACCTCCAGTGCCAGGCAGTTGGTGCGCTTCTTGAGCAGCGGTTTGACGCTCTTCTTCTGCGCGCCGCCCTTGCTCTTGCTGGTCGTAGTTCTGGTGGTGGTAGTGGTAGCATTCGTGTTGCCATTCACGGTATAGCTACTGGCGTTGATCAGCGAGCCGTCGTTGTTGCTCGTCGATCCTGACAGCAGGTGATCAAAGTCCCGCGTGGACGGCGTCAGACGCGTGAACGACTGGGACTCGATCTCAAAGCAGCCGAGGTCATTGAAGAACATCGCAGGGTGCGACAAGCCCTAACAAGATTGAGTCAAGGATACAGTGGGTTAGTTGTGTCTGGAAGGCTACTCGGTTCTAGGGCCACGGTTCTCACTTACCAGGCTGTCCTTGTCCCCAAACGAGTGGCTGTTGCTCATGAGGGACGGGATCGTCAGGTTCTGCTGTTGCTGCTGTTGTTGCTGTTGCTGCTCTGCCTTGCTGTTGTTGTTGCTGTTCTTGCGGCGGCTGTTGTTACGTCCGCCAGATTTGGTCGCTCGTCCGCCCGAGCTGCTGTTTGAGTTCCCGCTTCCGCCACTGGCCATCACGCGGCTGCTCACCTGCACGTCCGGCACGACGCCGCCGTTTGCAGCCGTCGCCATGCGCTTCTTCTTGAGGTTCGCGACCCACTGATCGCGCATCCAGTTGTTGGCGTTCTTGGCGCCTCCTTCGTTCTCCAACATCTTGTTCTGAGGGAATCAAGAAGAGAGTGAGAGAGAGAGAGAGATGATCAGTCACTAGGTCGCCTCGCTGTTGAAACGGAGGCTGAACCCAACGTACCCGATGAGCAATGGAAATCGGGGAGACGAGCATGGGCGAATGCACGGACGGCGTGTGGATGTTCGGTGGGCACTTCTTGCTGCTGTTTGACACATTCGAGACCATCTTGTGCTGAAGAGAGAGAGAGAGACCTGAATACCCTGTGCTGCTTGCTTAAGGCTGGAGGCGGGAGATTGGGAACTGGAGCCTGGAGGTAGGTAACTGGGCGGTCGCGTGTCAAATTTGAAGCGGCGCTGTTGTGTGGGGATGATAATTCGCCGTTCCTCGCTCGTCTCGGGGCAGTCGGGAGTAAATTGAGCAGGGCAAACTTAAATATGTACTGCCTACCAGAAGAGCGCAGTCTGGGGCGAGACTTTGAGGAGCTTGAGCTCCTCGGTTACAGCTTCGCGAAACGGCTTCGCGAAGTCGCGCCGTGGCAGCTTTCGCTCTTCTTGGCCACCCGTTTCGTCACGTTTCACGGAAGAAGAGCAGGTGGCGAGGTTTCAAGTCGTTTTGCGTTTCGAGCACGTCCCATGGGGTACAAATTTGGCTCCAGGTTCTCTCTCTTCTTCTCATAGAGAGAAATGTCGAGATGTTGGGCTTGGCGTTGGCCTTTGTGTTTGTGAGTATGCTAGATGGGATTGAGCGATACGGTTGAGGGTTTACCGCTTGTATGAACGCTCTGCGCATTTTTCTGGTGCATCCGAGCGGCTGGGTGGCTTCGAAATCGATCGATAGACGGGGAAGGTGCGCAATAAAAGCCCTGGGTTTTGCGATCTGTTATGTGCAATGGGCTCGTTGGGCGGTCTGATGGAGACCTGTCGTTATCACGGGCCGTTGTTGCAGCTGAGACTGAAAGAAAATGGCTTCAAGTGCAGCGGATCTCTTGGAGTTTCCAGACAGCGCTCTCGTAAACTCTGAATGGATCTTGTTATAGTGGTCGGCATGGAGCAGCCAACTTCAAAGCCAAAGCCGTCAATTTCAAGTTCGTTTTTCAAATTCCAGCGGAGTCAATGGATTGAAATTAGTTGGTTGGTGGCATCTCTGGTATTCCTTCGAGCGAACTGACTGACTGACTGACTGACTGACTAACTGACATTCTGGCAAGCGCCGGGTCGAGATCGAGGGATTGTGTTGAAGCCACTCGGCCAGAATGGCTTCACCTCAAAGCCAAAGAAATTGAAATGCAACAGCCAAACTCGCAACCCTTTGGTCCCAATGCGTCCCAGTTCACATTAGCAAAATGCCCCAACTGCTGCGACTTTGCCCATTACGACCAGAGCTTTTGGCACGGGTGTGAATAAGAGGCGCGTGTGCATGGACTCGAAGTCGCCCTTTCAATAAGCGTAACATGCCACAGAGGAACGAACAAACAGCGCAATTGACTCGCAACTTTTGGAATGAGCTTGTCGTCGACCCCCAAGTTGAAGTTACCTCTGGTGTGGGGATACGAACCTTTCCAACAGCATAGTCTATTTCATCGGATTTATCCGTCTACTATCGGTATTTACGGGGTATTATATTTAAAAGTTCTTTTTCTGCATCAAAATTTACATTTTTCACTTTCATTCTGCTGGTGAATATCAAAACATAGAGGTTTTCCATGTGGTCCACACGTTCAACTCATACATTCGCATTCACTCCCAACCACGTGAAAGAAAAGGGGCTCTCATCAGTCAACTGCCACGCAGGACTCAGAGCTCTTCGCTTCTCTGTCGCCTCTCTCTCTGTCTAATGCACAAGCTCTTCCTCCGCTGCGCTCGCACAAGACCAACCAGATCACCCGCCACCACCACCACCATTGCCGCTAGCATGACGCTCTCCGCGTACGCCGCCAACGGGCTCTCGCAGGCCGAGATCGACCAGTACCATCGCGACGGCTTCCTCATCATCCGCAACGCGCTCTCGGCCGACGTTTGCGACCAGCTCCGCGCACGTGCCGGCGAGTACGTTGGCAAGTGCAACGTGGACGAGCACCGCTCGATCTTCACGACGAACGAGCAGTCGCGCCGCATGAACGACGAGTACTTTTTGGGCTCGGGCGACCAGATCCGCTACTTCTTTGAGGAGCACGCGTTTGACGAGGACAAGACGACACTCAAGGTGCCGCTCGAGGTCGCGATCAACAAGATCGGCCACAACCTGCACAACTTCGACCCGGCCTTCGAGCAGGTGAGTTACGCGCCCGAGGTCAAGGCGATCCTCAAGTCGCTCGACTACAAGCGACCGATGGCCGTGCAGTCCATGTACATCTTCAAGCAGCCGAGCATCGGCGGCGAGGTCTCGGCGCACCAGGACGGGAGCTTCCTGTACACGGAGCCGCAGTCGGTGCTGGGCTTCTGGTGGGCGCTCGAAGACTGCACGCTCGAGAACGGCTGTCTGCACGGCGTCCCGGGCTCGCACTCCGAGCCGATCCGCCAGCGTCTTCGCCGCACGACCCCAGAGGAGCAGGCCGCGAACGGTGGCATGCTGACCGAGATGAAGCCCGCGAAGGCCGAGCCGTTCGACCTGACCGGCAGCGTGCCGCTGGACACCAAGAAGGGCGACCTCGTGCTGCTGCACAGCTCGTTCGTGCACTTCAGCAACGCGAACCGCTCCAAGGTCTCGCGCCACGCGTACTCGATCCACGTTGTGGAGAGCGAGAACGTGGCGTACCCAGCGGACAACTGGCTACAGATCACGCCGGGCAACCCGCCGTTCAAGGCGCTCTACGACGCCAACAACTGAGCTACAGCTGAAGCCAAGGTTGTCCCTAGACGCACCAAGCTAACAAGATAAACACGATACAGCAACGCATCTTTAAAGAACACACAACGGCATTATTCACAACGTTTAAACTGAGATGAGGAACTTGGCGGCGTTCGTGACCACGCGCGCGACGTCGTCCACGTGGGTCTGGATCGTGGTCGAGTTGTCCCCGAACGCGATCGAGTCGTCGATGCCTGGGAACGCCGTGCCCATGTAGCCTTCGTAGAAACCGGGGCCGAAGATCACGTGCTTGTACCACGGACGGTGCGGCAGGCCGTCCTCGGTCAGCAAGTAGCGCTCCAGGTTGGTGAGCTTGACGTTCACGCGACGACGCTCCTGGTCGGCGCTGGAGGCGACTTCAAAGGTCGAGTTGAGAGCCTGGAGCGCATCGATCGAGGCGTGGAGCACATTGGCGTTCGTCGCGAAGAGCTCAATCGCGGTGTGGAGCTTGGCAAAGTCCACGTCCGTGTGCTCAAGCGCCGCGAGCTTCTTCTCAAAGACCGCCAAGTTTTCCTTCATGACGAGTCCGTAGGTCGAGAAGTCGAACGGAATCACGGCGTCGTTCGCGAGGCGGATCGCGAGCATGCCCCACCACTGGGTCATCGACGCGTGCGTGGCGTAGTGCGGGTCGCCCAGGTTCTCCATGTAGCTCAGCGAGTCCATGGTGCTGTGATACACACCGTAGACCTCGCCGTTCAAAGTGTAGCCGATGTTGGCCGAGATGATGCCCAGGTGCTGGTAGAACGCCGTGAAGTCCGAGCCGGAGCCAATGAAGCCGATCATGTGCTCGGGGCCGAGCGTGCCGTCGTTCGCGCCTACGGGCAGCTTGGCTCGGCGGGCATCGTTCTGGTTCACCCACTGCTCGTACAGCGAGCTCTCGGTGGTCTCGTTCTTCCCGAAGAACTGGTTCGCAGGCACCGCGCGAGCGGTGGCGTGGAGGAAGTTTGCGATCGACGGGGTGCCGGTCGCCAGTACCAGTGGACCCACGACATTGTCCACGTTGATGTACGCGACCGCCTGCTTCTTGAGGACCTCGGCGTTGTCCTCGGCCCACTCGGTACTCCCTAGCAGACCGTACTCTTCGCCGTCCCAGGAGCCGATCACGATCGTGCGGCGAGGCTTCCAGCCGGTCTTGAGCAAGTCGCCGAGCCCACGCGCGATCTCGAGCATGACCGCCGAGCCACTGGACGGGTCCACGGCGCCGCACACCCAGGCGTCGCGGTGGTTGCCGATGATCACCTGCTGGTCCGGCTCGGAAGCGCCGTCGATCGTGCCGATGACGTTCCAGATCGGACCGACCTTGTTGTCCATGACCAAGTCCAGGTTGAGCACCGTGGCTTCGTCGTCGCCGACGTGGTACCCGCCGCTGATGCTCAGGCCGCCCTGCCAGGTCGCTGGCGCCTGCTTGCCGCCAAGCGCCTTGAGGATGAAGTCCGCCTGCTCGTAGGACAACGGCAGCGCTGGGATGTGCGGGATCGTCGTGGTGTCTTCGTAGTTGAGATACGGTGCGCCTGGCACCGATGGGAACCCTGGGGTCAGTGGGTCGCCACCAGCGAGCGACAAGTACTGGGTCGAGCCGCGCTGGAACGAACCAGCGGGACGGTAGATGCCCTCCGGGTACGTCGCTCCCTTGGTGAAGCCGTCTTCGTGCGGGTCCGAGTAGATGAGCACGCCCGCCATGCCGGCCTGCTCGGCGGCCATGACCTTGAGCCCTCGGAAGTTGCCGCCGTAGCGGATGAGCGCGATCTTGCCCTTGAGCGTCACGTTCTGGTCCACAAGCCACTGGAAGTCCGCCTGCGTGCCCATGTTGCAGTACACCACCGAGGCCGTGACGTTACCCGACGCAGCGTACGCCAGAAATGGCGGCAGTGCGTCCTCGCGCGTGGTGCACGCATCGCCCTCGACCGAGGCTTCGGTCAGATTCAGCTCGCGCGCCACAGCCTTCGGCTCAACAATCGCAAGACGGCGACGCACGGAGTTCGAGAGTAGCGTGACGTACTCCTTGATCGTGGCGTTGATGCCGAAGGACTCGAGCTGCTCCTTCGTGTACACCGCGGTCTCGTAGTCCTGCTTGGTGCCCGCGGGGTGCGGGATCGTCGCGTACGCGTGCAGGAACTCGCGGAGCTTTGCCGGCTCGACGCCGCTGATGAACTTCTGTTCGAGGACGCCCACGTCCGGCACGGAGGCGAACGGACTGGTGGTGACAGCGGTAGCAGCACTCACAGAGGGCGGCTCCTTGCTGCTGCTGTGCGTGGAGATCAGCACGAAGCTTGCGGCGACGAGCACGAGGCCGGCGACCATCGCGATGCGGACGTTGCACGCTTGCTTGCTCGAGGCATTGCTGGTAGCAGTCGCGGCATCGGTTGAGTTCGGCGACGCGAAGGTGCCGTAGCGGTCTGGGTTCGTCGACGACGTGTCTTCACGCGCCATTCTTGCTCTTGTGTCAGCAGCGTGAAAAAGGAAAGTGATCGGGACGTGCTCTGGAGATGCGAGTGAGGCATGGAGGCTCTGATAGGATATCGCATCCTACCTTGGGCCATTGCATTCACTGATCACATGATGGCGAGAAAGTAATGAAGGGTGGAGAGCCTTCCAGCTGGCGGTAGCCTCCTGATGTGTCCCTCCGCTGGGAAGCTTGCGCATGTAGGTGCGCCCTTCCTCCATCATGGATGCATGAGAATCGCAGGATGTTCTGTCTGCTGTCTGACTGGCCCAACATCGAGATCGATCGATCGTCTGTCTGTTTGTTGGACCGAGCTCATTTGAGCTATTGCGTTGGCTCGGATTGTTCGCGTCACGCGCTTCCCAAGCGAAGCACACGTCAGCTTCTTGCAAATCTCGATAGAGGAGCGTCCTGGAGATCACTTTCGACACGGCTCTTCAAAGATCGATGGGTTGGTCCACTGGAGGGCTCACCTTTGGTGTCCTTTGGATGTGTCTCTCCTGTTCGAGGGAAAGAGATGGGACAGTCAGATGGATGGCTGACTGGCATTGACTGACTGGCATTGACTGACTGGCGTGGATGTCACATCATAAAAGGAGCGCGCGCGTGCTTTTGGTTGACTCGAAAATGAGAGCAGAAGAAGAGACGATGGAGTTTGCAAGAGAGAGGTGATGGCAAAAGTGAGTGGGTTGATGCGAGCGTGAAGATGTGAAAGAAAATGGTTGGGGCCTCCCTTTCCATTCGTACACTCATCCGACTTCTCAGAAGCCGTCATCAGCATCCATTTGATGTGACCCCACGACTGAGATTGACCAAGACGCGATTGTCGATCTTGAAGGGATCCTAATATTTGGTCGGATGATTCCTATCCTACCTGGTGGGCTTCTATTATCGGATCCCTAGGTTAATCTTGCCTCTCCTCTAAGTTTTCTTTCTCTACACGGACACGAGGTACTCGGCCGCAGTCTTGACCACGCGCGCGACCTCGTCCACGTGGGCCTGGATCGCCTTCGCGTCGTCTTTGAACACGATGCCGTCGGCGATACCTGGGAACGCTGTGCCGGAGTAGCCTTCGTAGAAACCCGGACCGAAGATCACGTGCTTGTACCACGGACGATGCGGGAGCCCCGCGTCCGTCAGCAGCTTGCGCTCCAGGTTGATGAGCTTCTTGTTGAGCGCATTGCGGAGTTCGTCGCTGGTCTTGTCGCTGGTGTCCAATTTCTCAATGCTCGTCATGTTCGAGTGGAAAGTGACAGCGTTCGCGTCAAAGAGCTTGATGGCGTCACGCAGAGCGCTGGTCGAGATGTTGAACTGGAGGTCCGCGAGCTGGGCCTCGAAGCCGCGCAGGGACTCGTCCATCACGAGCGCGTAGGTGGAGAAGTCGAACGGGATCACCGCGCTGTCCGCGAGGCGCAGGGCGATCAGCCCCCACCAGCGCGAGATCGTGGTCTCGGTCACAAAGTCCGGGTCCGCAAATTTCTCAAAGTACGGCACGCTGTCCATCGTGCTGTGGTACACGCCGTAGTGGCCACCGTCGAGGCCGAACAACAGGTTCGCCGAGATGATGCCCAAGTGCTGGTAGAACGGCGTGAAGTCCGAGCCGGAGCCCATGAAGGAGACCAGGTAGTCCGGCGCGAGCGTGCCCGCGTCGGCCACCGCCTTCCCGCTCTTGTTGCGACGCGCGTCCGCCTGGTTCTCCCACTGCTCATACAGCGAGGACTCGGTCTCATTGCCGTGGAATTTGTTGGCCGGCGTGGCTTTCGCGACTTCGATGAGCAGTTTCGCGATCGACGGCGCACCGGCGGCAGTGATCTGAGGACCAAGGAAACTGTCCACGTTGATGTACGCGACCGCGTTCTTCGTGAGCGACTTGGCGTTGTCCTCCACCCATTCCGTGCTGCCCAAGAGCGCGTACTCTTCGCCGTCCCAGGAACCGAGCACCAGCGAGCGGCGAGGTCTCCAACCGGTCTTCAACATCTCACCAAAGCCACGTGCAATTTCCAGCATCGCTGTCGAGCCGCTGTTTGGGTCCACAGCGCCACACACCCAGGCGTCGCGGTGGTTGCCGATGATCACCTGCTGGTCCGGCTCGGAAGCGCCATCGATCGTGCCGATGACGTCCCAGATCGGGCCGACCTTGTTGTCCATGACCAGGTCAATGTTGAGCACCGTGGCGTCGTCGTCACCCACGTGGTAGCCAGTGCCATCGAGCGCCAGCGCACCTTGCCAGGCGTCTGGTGCTTTCTTGCCCTTCAGACTCTTGAGAATGAGTTGTGCTTGGCCGTAGGACAGCGGGAGCACGGGCACACGCGGCACCGTGTTCACGTCTTCGTACTTGAGGTACGGCGCGTCGAGCTTGGACGCGAAGCCCGGGGTCAACGGGTCTCCGCCAGCGATCGAGAGGTAGTCGAGCGAGCCGCGCTGGTACGAACCCTCCGGTCGCCATGGACCGTTTGGGTACGTCTCTCCAATCGTGTACCCGTCTTCATGCGGGTCCGAGTAGATGAGCACGCCGGCCATGCCCTGCTGCTCGGCCGCAAACACTTTCATGGAGCGGAACGTGCCGCCGTAGCGCACCAGCGCGATCTTGCCCTTGAGCGTCACGTTCTGGTCGAGCAGGTACTGGAAATCCTGCGGACCGCCCAGGTTCGCGTACACGACCGACGCGGTGACGTTGCCCGTCGCAGCGTACGCCAGGAAAGGCGGCAGTGCGTCTGGGCTGCTCGTGCACGAGTCGTCCTTCACGACGGCTTCGTCCAGGTTGAGCACTTGGGCAGCACTCTGTGGGGCCACGATCGCCAAGTGGCGACGCACAGGGCGCGAGAGCAGCGTGTAGTACTCCTTGATCGTCGCGTTGATGCCGTACGACTCGAGCTGCTTGGCAGTGTACACCGCCGTCTCGTAGTCGCGCTGGGTGCCCGCGCTATGCGGGGCCTTGGCGTAGAACTCCAGGTGCTCGCGGAGCTTGGCCTTGTCGATGCCGTTGACAAACTTGGCTTCCAGGTCGCTCAGGACGCCATTGAGGCTCGCGGTGTCGAGAGCAGCACTGACGCCCGCAGTACCTTGTAGCGGAGCCACAACAGCTCGGGAGCTTTCGTTGGATGAGCCCACAAAACCCGCCGCAGCCAGCAACACCATCACGCCCGCAGCGACGCCCGCAGTACGGAGCAGCACGCGGCCATGAGTTGATGAGGGTTCTTGGGATACCTGCGCGGCGCTCTTCGCGCCAAACGTCCCGTAGGCATCGACATCAGTAGCCTGCGAGGAGGCCGGCGACGTGGTGTTGGCGAGCACTGGGCGGTCGCGGAACTTGCTCGCGGAGAACGGTGCCATTGGCTTTCAGACGACCAGCTAAGACACGCTGAGAGCTGGGGGATGACGGTTGAAGGCGGCGAATTGCGTTGTGTGCGTGCGGTCTCGGGGCAGCATGCAGCGCGGCCACTGCCAGGTCCAGGTCTTGATGAGCCATCTGGGTCTTGATGAGTGTGATTGTGCTCTCGATGATTTGCAAAACCAGATGGGTCGAAAGCGTGTCAAAAACTGAAAGGACATTTTTGACACGCATGTCAATTCAAAAATGAATTCTCATAATCTGCGATTACCTGGGTATAGCAACCTTTCATTTAATGACCAAAATGCGCATCTGTCCCTCAAATTCTAATATTTGTGCCAAACAAGCGAGCCAAACATTAGAAACTGAAACCCAAATCAACTACCCTATCCCTACGAATTGAATTGCGATTGCCCGCTATTATTTTGTATCGCACCACACCCACATCATCTCTATATTAATTGTATCGGACAAAACAAATCCGCATCAAAAAAGCAAAAAAAGCAGGAAAAAGCATGGGCAACGAAGTGAGTCGCCCCGCCGACGGCGTCTCCCCGCAAGGCATGGCCGGCGGCGCAGCGTCCGCGCGCGGCGGGAGCTCGTTGCGGCTGCCGACGACCCCGATCTCCACCCCGTCAGCGCGACGCGCGAAGAGCTTCTCGTCGTTCCAGGCGGTGTCTCCGCCGGTCACTTCAAGTAGCAGCAACGGCAACGGCTCGACCACCCCACGAGCGCGGGACGCGGCGCTGCAGCGACAGCAGTCGACGCCGAACGTCGAGCGCACGATCCAGCGCATGGACAAGGTGATCCGCAAGCGCGTGCGCGGCGGCATCACGTACAACATGAAGATCATCATCCGCGGCGAAAAAGGTACGGGCAAGACGTCGCTCTTCCACCGTTTGAAAGGCGAGCCGATCCCGAACGAGCACGAGACGACCCCGCAGCTGCAGAGTGCGACGATCAACTGGAACTTCCGCGCGAACTCGGAGGAGAACGTCAAGTGCGAGGTGTGGGACGTCGTGGACCGAGGCTTCAACCCGCTCGCGGAAGGCAGCGACGGCGCTGCGGGTGGCGGTGGCGACGCGGAGCAGAACGCGAGCCCGTTTGAACTCGGATCGCTGCAGAGCAACAGTAATTTTGCGTCCGTGCGCGCTTCTGCGGCCGTCGCAGCGTCGATTGCCGGTGCGAGCGGGGCGAACGGCTCTCACACGGTCGCGACAGTTGACGCGTCCACCGTCGACGTGTACCACGAGACCCACGGCGCGATCTTCCTGCTCGACGTGACCAAGTGGCATACGCTCGAGTACGTGCGCCAGCAGCTCGAGAAAGTGCCTGTGCACATCCCCACGCTAGTGCTGGGCAATTTCCGCGATTGTGGCAACCAACGCAAGATTTTCAAAGAAGACATCCAGGATCTGCTCTACGGGAGCAGCGATCGCTCGCGCCAGCAGCAGCAGCTTCGCCGTCCGCACGAACTGCTCTATTTCGAGTGCTCGCTGCTCAACTGCTACGGTCTCAAGTCGCTGCACCAGTATTTTGGGATCCCGTTTCTGCAGCTCAAGCTCGCGACGATCCGCCAGCAGATGCGCATCGTCGAGGGCGAGTTCTCGCACTTGAAGAACGACTTGCAGGCGAAAATCTCGGAGCAGCGGTATTCGGATTACGTGGAGCATATCAAGGCAACGGGTTCGGATATCCGGACCGGAAGGAAAGTCCCCGGGGCGTCGCCGCCTCCTGCGCATCCTGTCGAGCACAGTATCGTCGTCAACGGCAGTGGTGGTCGCAGCAACAGCAACGGCAACATGAATGGCGATGCGGAAGAGCGGAATGGCAGTGCAGTGTCACAAGAACGGATTGGACGAACACACAGCACTGCGAGCAACGGGAGCGACATCGTGGTCGTGACGGAGGCGAGTGAGAAATCAGCAGCAGCATCGACCAGCGAGGCATCAGTTGTCGCTCGAGCCACTAGCAGCAGCACCGATGCTGAGCGTCAACTGACGGAGCCATTGCAGAAAGACCTGGATGATCTGCCCGAGCGCACCAACAGCTTGGCGGACCAGTTGACGGTGCCTCTGAAGTTTGAGCACTCGGAGAGCATGTCCTCGTTGAAGGAGGAGCAGGTGTCGCCACAGCCAGTGCAGGTAGAAGAATCAAAACTGGAGAAGTCGTCGAAAGCAAGCAAGAAGGCGGCCAAGTCTAAAGCGACCAGAAATCTCAACGCGCTTGTGACGAACTCGCCTGTGAAAACTTCGCGAAAGCCCGCGGCAGCTGACGAGCCCATGAGTTTGGAGGATTTCCAAGTTCCAAAGCAAAAGAACAACGACTTGGACAGTTTCTATTCGGACGAAGACAGCGACGCGAACGATGAAAGTGATGAAGACGTGATCGTGCCTCCTTCTGCGGCGATGATGAAGAAGTACAGTCACAAGCAGCAGTTTATTTACTCGGACTCGTCGGATTCCGAGGATGAAATCCAAAAGAGGGGACGAAAAGCGAAGAAGAGCAGCTCGCCGCGTCGACGAGGTGTGACGAAATCCACAACGAGCCAAGGCGTAGGAGCAACGCTCGAGCCTCCGTCAACTGAACCTAAAGATGCTGGTGAGGTAGCCCAGCCAGCATCTCCGGATGAGAAGGCAACTGAATCGATTAGTGAGGAAGCGACTTCTAGCCCAGTGGCAACAACAGCAGATGAACCTGTGCCAGCCAGTTTGAGCGCTGAGTGCCACCCTCAGCCGCCATCTTCACCAAGTGCTGCGCAATCTCCGCCAAGTCCAAGACCGATTTCTCCAGCTGCTCGCACTTCGCGAAGTCCAAGTCCTCGCCAGAAACTAGAAACAAGTCGATCGCACAGCCCAAGGGTAACCTCTCAGCAAACTCACCACGAGTCGTTGACGAACAGTGGTGACGTTGATGCAGTTGAAGAAAAGGGGGAGGAAGTTGAAAGTGATACTACACTCGAAGCTGAGGTACAGGAAGCTGTTGTACTGAAAAAGGAGACTCCGGTAATCAACAGTCCCGAGAGCCCTAGCGGACAGAGCTCACCTCACCGTCGATTGCACCCGATCAAGAGTGTTCAAGCAAGTGTGTCCCACAGAAACAGTGACGATGAGGACGAACACAAAGCAACTGCAGACGCATCGATTGAGCAAGAAAGCAACGCCACTAAAGCAGTTTCTGAGGTCATTGAGGACCGCAAATCGGAGACTGCAGTCGAAGAGCTGGAGAAAATCGTCGAAGTTGGTTTAGAAGCAAACGGAGTAACCTCCTCACATGCTGAAGCAGTTCAGAGTGCAAGGGTGGACGTGGAAACTTTTGGCGA
>JAASFI010000259.1:0-38828 GCA_023333705.1 Globisporangium viniferum
CGGTCCTGACTGATGCTCGCTGGTGCAGCCACTTGTGTTGCAATCTCCACACGTCAGCTTCTCCTCGCAGGGAATGCAATGGTCTGGGAAACTGAAAAGCGCGACGACCCTCTCCAAATCGTTCGGCGACGGGATGTCCACGTCTGCGATCGGGGACGCAGCTGGAGCGAGGTCAGCGAGAAGCCTGTCGGTCTCCTCCATAAGCGCGGCCGCTTCATCTTCGACGGCTGTCGCGGCCTCCGCGCCGTACTCGGTCTTCAGGACTCGATCCACGCACCGTTTGAGCTGCTTGCGCTTGGGCTTCTTCACGCCCAAGAGGTTGGCCACGGGAAAAATCGGGGGGTCGTTTGGATCCGCTCGGGCGATCCAGCGCGCAAGCTCGGGCACCCATGTGGGCGAGCAGAAACTGGAAGATCAGCAGGATCCAGACGATGAAGCAGCTCTGGAAGATCGGCCACTCGCTCTCCAACGTGAACGCGAGTTGATAGAACACGGAGATGCCAAAGTGGCGCTGGATCGTGTGATACACGAAAAGCAGACTCAACAGCTCCATCAGCGCGTAGATCTGGATGTTCCTCACGACCGCAGAAAACTTCGCGTCGGCGAGCTCTCGCGTGTCCGCGTAGTACTTGGCGTTAGGGACGTAGAACAGGAAGATGATGTAATATGCGTAGATAACTGGCACAACGGTCTTGATGTACTCGACCACGACAACCGACTCGCTCTCGTGGAGAAGCCGCGCAGTCTCGGTGATTTTCTCCTTGTTCGCGTCCAGTGTGGCTACTGTTGTTGTTGTATCGGATACGTGCTCAATTGGAACCACTGCTCGGAGCGAAGGTGTCGTCTTTTGAGGCTCAACAGGGCTGCTGCTGCGGTACTGGGGGTCGCATCATTCTCAGCGTTTGCTGGGGTAGAGCAGACAGCCTGTAGCTCTTGCGTGGCTGGAGGCTCAAGAAACTTGGCTGATGGGGTTGGTTCAGCATCGCAACCACGCCAGAAAGTAGCCCTTCCGAGTGCACCTCGTGCCTTCTGCTTTTCAACTGGGTGCGCGTGTCCCGGACTCTCTGCGCAAGCTTGTTGAGCCGAACGATCGCCATGCGGTTTTGCGCAAGGTCGACACCGATGATCGCGACGTTGACCACCAGCGTCCCAGCGGACTGCATGCACTTGGTCGTGTACAACGCATCAAAGATGTCGACGCTTAACGACAGCGAGGTGACGAGATCGTCCTTGTCCTGATACACCCTCGCCGCGACGCGCTTGTACGCGTACTTGATCAGCGGGAGCACTGACACAAGCGCCAGCTGCGTGTCCCCCTCGAACGACAGGAAGAGCGCAGTATACGCCGGATACGCAATCAGCATCCAGATGTGCACGCTGACTCCTTGGAAGTGCTGGAAGTACATCGCGAGTAGCTGTCGGGTCGCTACGCCAATCTTGACCACAACGAGGGTGTTGAAGATCACGCAAAACGGGAGCGCGCTGATTGTCATCGCAAAGGGGACAGGGAACCCCCAGTGCTTGGCGATGAGGATGAACATCACTACTGCCCCGACCGCGAAGCAGAGACTGATTGCGATGACCTGCTTTGACGTGAACGCGAGCTCGGAGAGTACGGACTGGACCTGCAAGAGCATCGTCCCGCAAATCGTAGCGAACGTGGTGCCATATCGCAGCCAGTAGGTCGTGTTCGCTCTCCAGCCGGCATCCAGATCCTGGAGTGGGATCGCATCCAGCACGAGGATAATGAGAAGCGAGGGAAGCAGTAGAGTACAAGCACGAGGAAGACCCGGAGTCGCGAGACCGATTCGCAGTAGTCGTGGAGCGCAAAGAGCCGATCGGCCGAGTACATCTTTCCGTGGCCGAGCGTTGTGCCAAAGCCGCATCGGTCACGAAGTGAGGTCCAGAGTGCCGCGTAGGACAAGCGCGACTCTGTGTGTTTTTCTTCTTCTTGGGCGGTCACGCTGGGTGGACGATGAACTTCGTTTGACGCCATTGACAGGCACTTGCTTCCGTGCAGAAGTGCAGACTGAACAACGAAATGCGAGACTGGCCGCTAAAGGCACACAATAGAGTTCTGACTGCCCCTCACGCATGATTTCACGCCGCAAATGCATGGAGCGTTCATTCACGTGTTGTGGTGAGGTATTGAGTCGACAACGGCGGTTTTCCCTCTGAAGGAGGTTTTCCCTGTTGAAAAAGTTGTGTATCGGTTTAGACAGGTGTTAGTGTTGGGACCGGACCAGACGGCATCTGTGTTCGTCACCCCACCATCCATAAGGTGTGGTTCCTCTGCATGCATTAGTGCAAGGGCAAGAGGCTACTTGAGTACGTCCTCGCTCGCGACTACGATGGGACGCACTCGTCTCAGCACAACGGAATTCAAGTGTCTCCTTTTGTGTTCATTACGCCTGCAGAGCCGGTGAGCGCGCGCTCCGTTGATGGAGGCAGGGCAATACCCGACGGAAGCGACAGCGAAGCGAAACACAAGAGAAGGAAGAAGCAGATGAAGAACAAGGCAAGTTCACTGCAGCTCTTAATTGAGGCTGAGTGTGAAATCAAGTTTTTATGCGAGGGCTCACGCGTGGCGTTTATTCTCACCAAGGCGCTGTACCCTGATCTGCAAGTGCTGGTTGCGAATATGCAGCCGTACTACATGTGAAAAGCGCTCATCAACCACTTTGGCCAAGAACGAGCGTCGCCTATGCATGCAGTCCACGACGAACATTTCGCCATGTGCCTTCAAGACGGAAAATACCCCCCCCCCCCCGGTGTTCATAGCGCGCTTTGACGCCAAGTTCGAGCAATACCAGATTGTTTCACAGCAGACAGAAGTTCTCCTCCACAGTCAAGAGCAATATGCCCATGTAGCGCCTTCTGTCGTCATGGGACCAGCGAGTAAAGATTGGCGCGGTGTGCGCAAGCTAATCCCCTACGACGAGCTGCGTCAGATCGTGAGGTACGAACCGCTGTCAAGACGTCAAGGCACCCTCGCGTGTGGAGCGAGCGTACGTGGCTCTGAAGCAGCGCGATGAAACTTAAGTGAAATATTCAGTGTCAAGACGCGCGCGACGGTGCTTTTGGTGCAAGGGTAAAGATCATGAAGTTACTGACTGTCCAGTGTACCTGAACAGCAGTCCGAGAGACGCACAACGTCCAGGAAATGGAAGTGATCGTGACGGTTGTGGAGACCAAGGTGGGGGAGATCGTGGTGGTAAAGGTGGCACTCGTCGCGGTGGTGGCTGTGGCGGCGGTGTTGCTACTAGCACCAACATGGCACTACGAGAGAACATGATGGCGAACGTGTTCGTTTTTTCAGTGCCAAGAAAGGACATGACGAAGTGGGTCACAACCTTGATGACGAATGTGTCACTATTCGTTCACTTTACGCCCAGATACGACAAAGGAGACAACCGCGATGAACACATAGAACCACCAGTACAGCCCACGCGCGCTCAATGTACAGAAAGTGATCGAATACCGGCGAAAGAAGCAAGCTCATGGCGAGTTGTACGTACCTGGCGGAGTGATAAGTGAAACATCGAGATCGTGTCCAAAACCGTGTGTGACCTGGAGTGTGGCTTAGAGATTTGGAAGCCTTTGGAAACAGGTTGCTGGGTTTGAGAGATCAGCGTGAACAAGACCACCACCTTGAAGATGCACGCTGGGTACAAATAGTGGTAGTGGTTTAATCTCCACGACATGACACGGACGTCAGGATTTATGCGAGTTCATCCAATGGCATGAGTAGGATTGGTACGTCCATATCTGTCTACCGTAGTTTCAAGGTTTAGGAGGTTCCTGAACATAAAACACGGGTCAGTTGTGCCCAAGAACAGATTTCGTAGCTTCTTTCGCAAGTTTGTGCTCGCTCTTAGTTTAAACGAGAAGACTTTCTTTGGGGGTTGACGATCAGTGTTGTACACTTTGTGATATTTGCATATTTGCGGGTTTCACGGTCAGTTTCCCTGTTTACGCTTTTGAAAAGTTTATCGGGTCATAAGTAAAAGAATCATTTTGTGTAATTATTTCAAAGATTTTGTATTGAGAATTCCGTAGCATCATGTCATAAAGTTATCACCGGATAGAAATGTCAAAACCGTTTTTAAATCTTTTGTACCGTATATATGCTCCATATTGGTACCAATACCAATATGGAGCATACATACGGTACAAAAGAAGTCGTCCGGACGGAACAAGTGCGCACTGTTCTGAATGGCTTCAATAAGTGCGAGTCAAACAAAATGGCACGCAAAAAGCTCGCCATCCGTCACGCAGCCTCCTCTCGCTCTCTCATTCCTCATATCGCGTCGTCTTGCAGCTAACAAACTTAAATCAAGCAAGCTCAACACACGCACCGTGCAATGGCGTCATCTACCACCACCACCACCACCGCCGACGACCATGCGCAGCTGCTGCCGCTCTCGCCCATGGACGCCGTCATGGGCTCGATCGGCTTCACGATCCTGTACGTCTTTCCACATCCAACTGACGCGCCTGCGTTCGACCTCGAGCGTCTGCACGCATCGTTCCAGGCGCTGATCGAGGATGAGTACCGTATCCTGCTGGGCGAGCTGCATGTGGACCCCAAAACCGGCGTCGTGAGCGTCAAGCAGACGCCAGAGACGACCAAGCCCGGTGCCTCGCGCGAGATCCCGTTCGAGAAGGTCGTGATTGGTGCTGATAGTGACGATAGCGAGGTAATCACCACTGACGCTGCGATGGCGTCGCTCTCGATGGAGTTCATGCCCGCTCGCGCTCCCAGCCAGCTCGTGACGATCAAGGCGACACTGCTGAACGACGGCGGACTCGCGCTCGGTGTCAACATGTCCCACACGTTGCTCGACGGCGAGGGCATGTTCACGTTCATGAAGGTCTGGGGCGAGTTCTACCGCAACGTCCCCAAGCAGGAGCGCACAGTGGTCTGCCACGACCGCGCGCTGCTCGCTGGTAAGAGTGTCGGTGCGAAGCTGGATCATCCAGAATTCAAGCTCAAAGCTCCAGCTCCAGCTCCAGCTCCAGCTCCGACTCCAGCTCCAGAGTCAGAGGCAGCTCCAGTCCCAGCACCGGCAGCTCCAATGGCGTTCCCAGCCACGACGCAGCACGTGTTTCACATCTCTCCAGCGCAGATGAAGCAAATCAAGCAATTCGCGATGAGCACCCTCGAAGACGGATACGTGAGCACCACGGACGCGCTGACTGCGCTGTTCATCATCTTGATCTCCCAGGCGCGCGGTCACGGCCAGAACGTGCGCTTCACGACCGGCGTGAACGCGCGCAAGCGCTTCAGCCCGCCGCTGTCAGAGAACTACGCCGGCAACGTGATCTTCAATGCGTTTTCCGCCTACGAAGCGCGCGAACTGGAGGTTCTGAGCGCAGCATCGGTCGGAAACATCGCGAAGCGCGTGCGCCAGTCGATCTTGCAGCACGACGACATGTTTCTGCGCGACGCGATCGAGTTTGTCGCGTCGAAGGAGAACCTCTCGGACGTGCTCGTGGGCACCAATTTTTTCCTCGGTCCAGATCTGATGTTCACGTCCTGGGCGAACTTTGGCATGTACGACGCGGACTTCGGCTCCACGCCCTGGTACGCCGGCGTGCCCAAGCTCCCGCTCTGCGACGGCATAATGGTGTTCATGGAAGGCATCAAAGGCAGCGACGGCCTCGACCTGGTCGTGCTGCTCGAGACCCAGGCGCTGCAGCGACTGGTGGCGCTCTGGGACCAAGTGCCATTCTGGAACTGATCGTGTGATTTGTCGTCGTCGTTAGAGCATGATAATTTCAAATAAGCTCGAGAAATACTGTTCTTCTCCCTGGTTCCTCAAGCACTTCAACATGGGATCTTGCGCAGCGAACGTGCTGGAAATGCTCGACGAAACAGGATCGAGTCTGTATGTTTTCTGGTTTCTTTCTTCTTCGTCATCTGCAAATGCAAGTAGTAACCACATTCGCTTGTCATCGAGACGGAAACGTCCAGACAAACACCAATCCTCCGATTTCTCCGTCTCGATATGGGAGTACTGGATCCCAGCAATTTGTTCTTCGTGAACCCATTCAAAGCGGTAACCTTGAGGTTCTTTCGTTGCTTGTTGTGCCTTCAACCGCTTGAAGTCTAGCGGCACCATCAAGCAGTCGATCGACGGCATCGCTAGCTGCGTTCAGATCATATCGAAAGAGCCATGAGCCTCACAAGATCAGCAGCTCCGGGTGTCGATGCTTCGGCCAGCATCAGCAGTTGCAATGTCACGACCAGTGCTCCTCGCTGGACCATGCCCTTGAGCGTGATTGACATGCGCATGAACGTGTACGCTTTCCGCGCGCTGTACGTGTTTCCGCCTCAAACTGATGGTCAAAGAAGGCACAGCAGCAATAATGTCAGCTGCGACGGAAACTGCTTCACCTCCACGGTCGAGAAAGACGAGTCCTCCTCCCTGGACACTGGGCGACTTCGGCAGTCATTCGAGCAGCTGCTACGAGACGACTACCCGTTCCTGATCGATAGCGAGATGCACGTGGATTCAGACACAAGTCTCATTTGCCTGCGAGCACGACACAGCAGTCGGGCCAAGAACCCGCTCCTCGAAATCGACTCTGTCGTGAGCTCAAAGAGCACGTCCGATGTTCTCCACTCGCTCGACTTCTCACTCGCCCCGTCTCGAGATCCGCAGGACTTGATCGCCATCAAGGGTACTTTAGTGCGCGACGGCGGCTTCGTGATCGGACTGAACATCAACCACTGCGTATTTGATGCCGAGGCGTGCTTCACGTTCATGAACCAGTGGGGGATGCACTATCGCCTCGTGGAGAAGGCGCAGCGTCCAGTGATCTCCCACGATCGCCATTTGCTCGTCTGTGGTGAAAAGAGTGACGGCGAAGTGAAGTTTGCGCATCCAGAGTACACGACCGTCGATGTATCACTTGAGTCTCAGCATGGGTCATTGCCAAAGTCAGTCAAAGAATACCCAAAGACAACCCAGCGGGTCTTTCGCGTGAGCCGTCAGGAGCTCAAGCATCTCAAGGCATTCGTCACCGCTGGGCTCAATAGTACCAGCTCCACCAATCCAGGTTACATCAGCACCATGGACGCTCTGACAGCGCTGGTGACAGTGTTGATCACGCAGGCACGCGGCCATCAACGCGACGTGAATGTCGGCGCTGCAGTGAACGGTCGAAGACGTCTCGAGCCACATCTTCCACCCAACTACGCGGGCAACGCGGTCTTCACTGCGTTTTCGAGCTTCGAGGGATCAGAGCTACAGTATGAGTTTAAAAACCAGCAGCACCAGCAGCTCAACCCCAGCGTCCAGATGCTGGCGACCATCGCACTCCGCATCCGCCAGTCGATCCACCAGCAGAACAGCTCGTTCATGCGCGACACCATCGCGTTCCTCGCAACTCAGCGCTGCCGTTCAAAGCGCGTGGAAGCCTCTACCAAGTTTCTCTTTGGCTCGGACATCATGTTCTCGTCCTGGGTCGGTCTGGGCAGCCTCGATGCAGATTTTGAAGGCGCACGGCCGCTGTGCGTGTCGTCACCCGCACTGCCTGTGAGTGACGGCATGGTCGTGTTCCAAGAAGAGAGCGGCGGTGGTGGCAGCAACAACAGCCCAAGTGCTGGCGATGCTGGCGGTGATGGCGTGGACGTGCTCGTGTACTTGGAGGTCGGCGCCATGGCGCATCTCGAGCGCTTGTGGCTCGCAGCAGCGGCGCATTGCTGGGCGACTTCGCGGGCTTGATCACTGGCATCCCAAGCAAGGGGCAAACGCGCACAGACTGGGATGGATGCATTTGGGATTGACGGACGCCTGTGCTGTAGCGTGAAGAGCAGGAAGAGCGTGTGCGCATGGTTCGCATTCTCAGATGATGCGGAAGAGTGCGAAGAGCGTGTGGCTGGCGTCCATCTGGTCATCATCAGGTTGGTTGGCCACTTCAACGTGGTGGCGTGAAAAGGGCAGAAACTGCGATGTAGAATATGCTGTTGTGTAGGTTTGTTGACCTTCAAGTTGAACTTGCAAATTGGAAATCAAAAAAATCTTTTTAAGATTTTTTGACGCATCTGACTTTATGAAATTTAGATTTCAGTGAGGACCTCCTTCATGCAGACTCCCAACCGATACTTCCATAACGGCATTCTCGCAGCCAATTGGGCTCCTGACACGGTTCCTAAAACGATGTGTGGAAGCTATGCACAAACCAGTTGCATAGTCGAAATTGCAGGTATGCATTTGAAAACTGGCAGGTCCCCATACAAAAAACAAATGGCCTCCCTGTAATCTTTGGTTTTTGTACCCGAACAAAACATTTGAGTTTAAGTAAGGTAATGAGCACAATCATGCGCATCAGCTTAAGAATGCAGAAGTGCAAACTTGTTCGGCAGAGCGAAGGAGTCGGTCCTGGCGGCCATGTTCTCTGAAGAAGCGCAATCCATTTGACTGCTACTGAGTTTCCTGAACCAGCTTTCCTCGATCAACCCAGGTCTGTGAACGGAGCTACACAAAGACTCGAGCGGGAGGTTCGAAAAAGCTATCATCGTGCTGGACGCGCAGCTCTTCATCAACGGACAGCAGATTTTTGGGATTGATGCTGCGCACATGAAGCATCGGCATTACAATGGCGTCCAGCTCGTCGTTGTCGCTCGTGACGGCAACATGGAAAACAAGATTGCAGCTGTCGCGCTCGTCCCAGTGGAGAGTACCGAGCATTGCAAGTGGTTCTTCGGTGTGCTCCTGTCCAGAGGGTATCAGCTCACTCAAGTCCCAGTATTCACTGACAGACACGCGAGAATTGTGGCTGCAGCCGAAGCTCTGAAGGTCAGAGTCATTTTCTGCACTCGGCACATCATAGGTAAGTTAATCTTTATGCAACTCATGACTGGCCTGAACATCCTACTGATGTCTGACCACTACGACTCGTTCGCAGGGAACATGCGTGCCGACAAATCCATCAAACTGCAGGTTTCACTCGAGAAATTTGTGTGGGGAGCGCAGGCATCGAAGACACTGGCCGAATTCAACTCCAACACTCTCCAGCTCGCAGAAGTGGGCCCAGCTGCGGCCAAGTACCTCGTTGAGCTGAACCACGCCCATTAGGCACTGCACTCACGCTACAACTCAACACGACTCTACGGCTGGAGAACGACCAACTTCGCCGAAAGCGAGCAGGCACGCGCATTGAAGTTGAAGCCTTGGAAGTTCCTCCCGTACGAGTTCTTCCGCGCGTACAGCAAGATACTCATGGGTGAGTGCTGGAAGTGATTGCATCAGTCGGATCAGTGGGAAGACCGTGATCGCGCGGTGACTCCTCGTGCTGACTTGAAGCTACAACAGGAGTTGAAACAACTTTTAAGCTACGCTGTCGCGTTCTCGTCGGCAGAGGTGCGCTATGCTTCTCACCTGTCGTCCGCGCTGGAGACCAATCTTGAGGTGAACGTTTTGACTCTAAGCTGCCCCTGTCCGACGTGGAAGTAGTTCGGGCTTCCCTGCAGACACTTGCTTGCTGCACTGGACGCTTCCAACAAGCTCGACAGCGCAATGTCGATGTTCGCCCCGTGCTACACGACAGCAGCGTACAGAGAGCGCCTCCATCCGCTCCGTCTGCCATCCGAAGACGCGTTGCTGAGTGACGAGTGCCTGTTATCTGCATCTCACGTCGCTCAGGCTGGACGACCAAGGAAGCGAAGATTCAGATCCAGAGGAGAGGAGAGATCGCGAGCTGTGTACAGATGCAGGTAGTGCGGCAAGCGAGATGGTCACAACAAAGCAACATGCAGGCACAAGTAGGAGCAAGCGATGCAACAAACAGAAAACCACAACTACAGTGCATGTGTGTTTGGATGTAAAAGCTTGTGATGTGACTAGCCTCTGTGCGCCTAGGCCTGCTGCAGTTGTAGTGTGGAGATGCCATGGGCAGCGAATCTTTCCCGGAAGGAGGTCCTGCCATTTGGACTCAGCGCACTGGCGGCTAGCCTGACTCACACTTCACACGGCACGGTCGCTTTCGCAGTTCTAGGTTGTGTGGTAGTTTGATTCAGACTGAAATTATGCTGTTGGATGGGATCGAACCACCGACCTCCTGAGCTTTAATCAGGCGCTCTACCATTGAGCTATAACAGTGTGTGTTTTTTTACAGGTTTTCAAATCTATTTATAAGATTCAGACTGTGTCAATAGTCCTTTGGGTTTAGTTTGAAAAACATTGTTTTTAAACTAATTGAGTCACTTTTTGCAAAAATATTTTACCTTTTGGAATTTACCAATAAAAAAGCAAAAAGGGGGATGGGCAGTGGGAAGTTGCTCCTTGTACCACCATTTTGCTCACTTAAATCAGTACTTTGTGTAACTAAATCAGTACCTGATTTGTTTTCCGCTTTTTACAAGCCTACAGAAAGTTCTCTGTACTGAATCAAGCTATTTATTTTAATTCCCGCCAATCGGCAAGTTGCCTTTTCTCTCTTCACGTGAGCAGCCCTTTGCAACTGGCCGCTCCTTGCCCATCCAATTCTGTGTCGCCGCCCCTCTCTCTCCTTCCCTTACAAAACCAAGTTAAATCCGCATTGTTTCCAGCGAAAAGAAACGTACGTAACGTGGCTTCAAAGCCTCGTGCACATCCATCTCCATACTGTAGATACACAACTCACCCCACAATGAACACTCCACACAAACGCCACTCATGGGCAGGCTTCATGGAAAAGCACGTGTTGAGGCCATCCTCCATTCTTCATTGCGCTCCAATCCCCACAAGCCAAGCAGCCAACCTAACATCTTCCTGCTTTCACGATGAAGCCCAGCCCAGCAGCACCACCAACAACAGCAGCCAATTCGTGGACCGAAATGGCCAAGAGCCGCGGCCGCGAGAGCACGTCGTGCCTCAAGAAGACCCCCTCGTCAATGTCCAAGTCGTCCATTTCCGCCAAGTGGCACGCGTACATCCAGGCGATCGGGCTGCGCGACGCGCACCACCAGAAGGCGCACGCGCACCCGCTGCACAACCCAAAGTACAGTCGCCGCGGCAGCGCGTCGTCCATGTCGGACGCAGGCGACAGACATGTGCACTTCCCCGCGTGCGACGAAGAGATCGGCGTGGAGTTTGAACGCCCCGCGACCACGGACGACGAGAAGGCGAGCTACCATTACTCGGCGCAGGAGCTCTGCAAGATGATGAGCCTCGGCAAGCACTTGGCGCAGTGCGCGTCGCGCTTCGAGGGCCTCCCGGACGACACGATCGTCGAGCAGGGCTATCTCACGCTGCCGACGCACAACGTGTTCTTCCACCACAAGCGCTTCTACTGCCTGTTGAAGAGGAACCAGTTGCTCTGCTACTCGTCGCCCGTGCACGCAGCGAAGAACACGGGACTCAAGAACCACTTCACGATCATCCAGGTGCAGGACTGCCAGAAGCTGTCGATGCAGAAGAAGATCGCGATGTTCGGCGCCAACCTCCCCGAGAAGCTTGGGCTCATGCTCGTGGTGACCAAGTCCAACGGCGAGCTCGTGACGCTGACCACCGAGACGAAGTTGTCCAAGCGCAACTGGCTGCACACGCTCAGGAAGCTCACGGAGGTCGTCGAGTCGAGCTCCCCGTCATCCAGCGACGAGTCGCCGACGCACTTTCCCGCAGACAAGAAGCACCGCGTGGAGGTACCAGCTGCAGATTTTGAGCAGCAGAACCCAGAAGTTGTTAAAGAATCAGCATCAGCAGTATCATCTTCACCCAGTGAGAACAACAACGCCCAGGGAGCATCGAGCTGAAGCTTGGAAGTGCTCGCGGTAGTGAATAGTCAACTTGGTTAGGATTTGATGAACTTATGATAACGCAGACACACATAGTGTGCGTGTGAACGTGAATGTAAAAAGATATTGTAGCAAGCACTTGAAGAAGGGCTTTAAAACACAAAAGCAAATACACATCGCTTTGTTTGTTATTGTCGGATCACTGTATGGGGTGCTTGGTATCAGTGTAATGAAGATCGATGGAGATATGTGTCCCATTCAAAGTCTTCTCTCTCGCACTCGAGTTCCTCTCTCTATAGAGCGTTCAGCAGGCGGTTTGCAGCCGCTTCGACATTGTTGCTGGTGGTTTGCAGAGCCGCGATGGCGCGCTCGCGATCGAATCCTAGTGCCTGGTAAGTTCGAGAAGCACACACATTGCAAAACAATTCATTAGCCAGTCGCCATTGAACGTCTCGCAAGTCTGTAGAAATATGGTTGACAAGCGCCAAAATACGAACCATGAGCTGCTGGATCGCGTCTTCCGAAGGTGGCACGGCTGCCAAGTGTGGAGGCAGCATGCCTCCTCCTCCTCCACCACCACCACCACCCATCATGCCGCCGGCGCCTGGTAATAACTGGTCGCGGAAGCCCTGGCCCGCTGGCATGTTCTGCTGGTTGTTGCGGACGCCCAGGCGACGCTGCGCCTCGAGCACGCGGCGCTGACGCTGGAGCGCGACGGCGCTCGCGGGGACAACCTCAAACAACGGGTGGAAGAGCTATTTTTCGGACAGTAAGATAGTAGCGATAGCAAAATGGTAATGTGAGCGCGGATGAATCAGCAAGTCTGCGGGAGCTGTGAGAACATACCCCAAGCAGCGTGCAGAGGAATGACGGCAGGCGGAGCTTCGCGAGTGGCGTGGAACTTAACATCACGCCCAGCAGCGCGCCTGGCACGAACTGGAGAAGCGTGCGCGGATTGCGTCCGAGCATCTGAGGATTGCATTGCATTCCGAGACCGATAGAAACTAGTTAGCGTTGTCAGAGTAAGTCTCCGCATAGTGAAACATACGAAGGGCTGTTGACTTTGGGTACGTACCACCATGGCGAGCAGGTATGTGGACGACTTGTCGGAGAAATGCAGCCCCGAGAAGCTGAAGTTGCGAGGGTAAAGCTTTGGAATGTACTCTGTACATGACGCAAAAAGCATAGATATAAACGGTGAGGTTACATTCGGCCGTACATCAAGTCAGGGAAATACACACAGCAGCTCTGTATTGACGTACTGTTGAAGAAAACGAAAAGCGCGCCGAGCAGCGCGTATGGGCCACCTGGAATCTGACGCGCGAGCGCTGGCGCTGAGACGAGCGCCGCCAGCTCCAGTCCGCTCGTGATGAGGAGGACGAACACGAGCAAGCTCCCGAACTTACGTGAACCCATCTACAACAACAACAAAATGGACAATCGTCAGCAAAAGCCGGCAAGGCAATACATCCAAGATGCTGCGGCTGTCGTGTATATAAACGCACCTGACGCTCGATGATACGGAACTGGAAGATGATGTAGAGACCGAAGGACACCGCGAGTCCGCTACCAGTATTCGTACATACAAATAGCAAAACATCACGTCATGTTAGCATCATCATGAGACCTGTATGAGCAATGGAAGGGTCACATAAGCGTTGTGAACTTAACTGGTGGAACGCCACTTGGTTGGTAAACAGACGCCAGTACTGCATTCGATTTAGAACCGCATCGCGATCTGCTTTCACAAAAAACAAGAAGAGAGAGAGATGATGAAGTATTAGGAGAGGGTTGAACGCGCACAGACTGCCTCCACATTTGCGGCAACACAAACACACAAACACACGCCGTACCGAGGATCAGCAGTCGGCCCTGGTTGAAAATCAAACCCGCAGAGCTCGCCGCGCCGACGGCCAACGACAGCGCATACGTCACAGGAGCGCCATCTACACAAGCAGCAAGGAGCAAACACAAAGCGACACGTGGAAGCACAAGCGCCGCAAACGCGCATCGATTCAGTCAGTAAGGCTGTCGTTCTGCGGTGGGTTACAGCGTTGTGGACCGCTCGTACGCGCTCTTCTAGGGAAGAATAGCAGCACTCGTCACGTACAGAAGCCGCGCAGGTCGCCGTGCATCGCGTCGCCTTCTTTCTTCTCGCGCTCGCTCTCTCTTTTTCGAGGAGGTGTTAGATATTGCTTGTGAGATCGTGGCAGCAGCGCAATCGCTGCGTCAATGTTACTTCAGATCGAGTAACTTCGAGAGGTAGCGTTTGGTGAAGTAGTGCTATGATGTAGACGAATCATCCAAATATTGAATTTCATCGTAGCCGTTTCGAGAGTGAATGTTTGCTCACTCTGAATAATATGTTGGCTTGGCTTTATAATAGAAAAAGTTCCATGAAACTTTTCTGAGAACCTGTGAGAAACCAAGCCTCTCTTGACGTTTGTATCGGATGTATGGTTCTCATTGATTGCAGTATTTCAGAAGATTATTACGCCCGCAATTCTGCAAAATCAATGAGAACCATACATCCGATACAAATCCCAAGAGAGGCTTAGTTCTCAAAAGTTCTCAGAAAAGTTTAGAATAGGAATGTCCCAATAGTGAAATTTTCGAGGACTCCGTTTTATGTGGGGTGCATCATGGTTTTACGATACTGTAGAGCACATGTTGATCTGGACACCCAATGTTCTCATACAAACAAAAAACCTCACACACTAAAAACAACCTCATGTTTGCTATGGATACAAACAAAAAAGAGACACCTGCCATAGATGATAATTCTGTTGTTTTTCGTGTGGGAGGGTCGGCTATTACAAATACACAATTTGAGTCACTTTCTTGGGCGACAATTTCGGAGCGTGTCCAGGCCTGAAGCGAACCCCTCGTGGTAGTGCCTGGTTTGGGGTTCCAGGTTTAAGCGTCCCCTAGAGTCCTGGACAAAAGCTCAGAAAATCTATTCCAAATAAATCAATGCAAATGAATTCATTTTGACTAAACCACATCAACTACAACATCATCTCCCTCTCTCATCACTTCATCAACAACAAACAAACTCTGCAGTCGCTCTACAAGCTTGTCTCGAAACCGTTCGCTCTCCTCCCCCACTTTTTCATGCCGCTTGAAACCGCTCTTCACAACACTGGATCCCAGCTCAGACCACGCCTTGCATGCCCACGTGATTGCATCCGAACGCGACGGTGGCTGAAGCCGAAATGAAGCTTCAGTCGCACGCCCATCGTAAACTCTCAGCTGACGCACCAAAACTGAACCCACTCCTCGCGCAGCCTGCGTTTCATGGGGCCGAACCACGCCACGTCAGCTGGCTGGCACACAGAGGTGAGCCCGGGCGGAACTCTGAGTAGGAACACGTTCAAGTCCTGGGCGTGGGCAGCAGCAGCACCGGTCCAATGCGCAGAGAAATCGTCGAGGAGGAGCAGCATAGGCCCGTCCGTGCAGCGATCGGCAAAGTGGTAGTCGAGGAACTCCACGGTCAATTCAGAGTTCCACCGCCCGGATCTGTTTCCGTAGATCTGCGCGCCTGCCGTGATCGAGAGACCTTTGATCTCCTTTCAAAGCCGAGTTCCAAAGCCGCGGCGAGCAGTCGTGTTGTCTTGGGCGATGTCGCTGTTTTTTACGGGATTGTTCTGAGCACGGAAACCGGCGGGTACTGGTTGCCGTCCGAGTCCGCAAGAAACATCCCAGTGAATCGTTCTTTGTCCTTACTGCTGCACCGGACCCACACGGTCTTCTCACCGCTGCTGTTGAGTGTGCGCTTTGGTAGGTATTCGAAGCAGATTCCTGGCTGGTCGGCGTTGTAGACGCGGGTGACGCCAAGCTCCGACTTGATCTGCTCCACCGAGGCCCAAAACATTTTCGCGGCGGCCGACATTTCAGGAGGAGTGCGCTGACCTTGTCTCGTACGGGCGCGGAAGGAAAGGCCGTGTCGCTTCAAAAACGCCTTTCTCCACGACCACGAACCAGCGAACTGATCCTCCGGTATGCCTTCATCTTCTGCGACCCGGCGCGTCTTGAGCTGCAGCATCAACGCGGAGACTGGAACCCCTTCGCTCCGAACAGAGTTGATCCACACCTTGATGGCTTCTTCCCCCTCTCTCGATATCACTGTGGCGGTCCCCTTTTCACGCTTCAATCGCTGTAAGGCTCGCGTGGAGGTCGCGCACATTTCTTCAATGAGCGAGCGTTGTTTCTTCCACGAGTAGATTACCTTTCGTTTGGTCTTTCTTTTTGATGGGCTGAGGTCGCTGTAAAATGCATCGAGCGTCTTGGACATGTCGTTGGTGTGCTGCAGGTAATTCAGTACCGCGAGCTTCTCATACGTGTCGAAGACTCTGCTGAACGTCTTCTTCTGCCGCTCTTGGCCGTTGCTCGCTCGCTTCCTTCCACGTGTCATCCCTGTTTCTCTTTGCGCAGCCACTCGCTTATCAAACTGACAAGCTACCCAATAGTACCTATTTGACTGGTACATGTACCATTTTAAATGGTACTGTCTGAATTGACAAATGTTCCTCGATTTATTATTTATCTTGTCTGTGATTGGTTAAAACCGTTGTCTGAACCAACAGTTCGTCCGAAGTTACAGATGTTATACAGTAGCGTGATCTCCAATTTACCAGAGGTTACCGCATTAAACGGTTATTAAAAGGTTACCCACTCAACCGACAGTATTCTGGACACCTTAATATTGCAAAACCCGTTCAAAAGTGATCCTTGAGAAGGTCGAAGACGAGAACGAGAACGAGGCGGCGTGTCAGCAGAAGGTCACAAGACTCTCCTGACGGCTTTGACAATGCGTCATCCAATGGAACAGCGAGTCTGCTGCAAGGTCGCCAGATTAAATAACTTGGGGGTATTTCACACCTGATGGCTTGCATTTGTTTGCATGCGATGGTTCCATTCTCAAAAGGCAAAGCAAGCCAAGAAAGAGCAGAAAAGCTTGCCGCAGAGTGCGCTTCGTGTATCAGAGGCGCGTCCTGCTCTGGAACGATCTCTCCAGGTGGTATCAACCTGGTTCATGGCGGATGCGAAAGTGAGCAGCAGCTGATCTCACAAGCGGACGTAACGGCAGATTCGAATCACTCGGCGCTTGATGAGGTGGCATCAGCCGCGCAACTCGTGATGGCCGCTCTTTCTCTATTTCTGCTCACATGTGTGTGTATGTCTGGGTTTTACTGCGCTAGTATCACAGGCAGCGCTTCTGTGTGCGAGTTTGTGGTTCCCCCTGGTTTAATTGCTGGGGGGTCAAGCGATCGATCGCGTCGTTTCGAAACGACCGCCTGGCGAGAAGAGCAGAAGAGCAGGAGAATAAATAGCAGCAGTCGGTCGCAAAAAGCGTCGGATAAGCCACCACGAAGCCACCAGCCAGCAGCAAGAGACACGAGGCATTCGCTCACTGACTGGAGAGCGAACGACATATAGAGGCAGGCAGGGAAGCGCAGTCGGGCTTATTGGCAGCGAGAGAACCGAGTGAGTGGCACGTAAGCCAGGTGTCCAGGTTTCCGTGATATTGATCAACCGTTAGGCGGAGAGAGAGTCAAGACCAGTCAGGATGTTCCGCACGCACAAGACGATGCCGGCGCCAGCCAAGTCGCCGACGCACAAGCCCGGGAGCAAGACGAACGACCCGAACAGCCTCTCGTCGCTATCAGCCTACTCATCGCCAACTGGCGGTGGTCTCCCTGTGCTTGGGAAAGTGAACCCGAGCCACCTGCTTGTGGGCAACAAAGTGTGGGTGACGGACCCGAAAGTGCTCTGGCGCATTGGCGAAGTGCAGGGAATCAACCAGGAGCAACAGAGCGCGGACGTGTACGTGCCGGACGCCCCAGACGAGAAGCTCCAGGCGCTGAGTCTGAGCAAACTGTACACATTCGATGCGTCGCACATTGTCGACCACGAGGACATTGCGTCGATGAACAACATGCACGAAGCGCCGCTGCTGAGCGTGCTCCGCCAGCGCTTCGAAATGGACAAGATCTACACGTTCACCGCCGACATCTTGCTCTCGATCAATCCGTACAAGACGATCCCGCTGCTCTACGACGTCATGGGGTTCATGGAGCAGAACAAGGAGCCCGCGGACGCATCGAAGCGTCCGCCGCACCTGTTCACGATCGCAGAGAAGGCGTATTCGGGCATGAAAGGCGTGATCGCAGGCACTGGGACCCCGCAGTCGATTATCATCAGCGGTGAGAGCGGCGCAGGAAAGACTGAGGCGTCCAAGTACATTATGAAGTACCTCGCGACCGCGAGCAAGCACGCGTCGGCTGCAGCGTCAGGCACTAGCGCTAGCTCGAGCTCCGCTGCTGCGCACGTGCACGAGAAGATTGAAGAGTGCGTCGTGCTCTCGAACCTGATCTTGGAGTCCTTTGGGGATGCGAAAACGTCGCGGAACGACAACTCGAGTCGCTTTGGCAAGTACATTCAGATCCACTACAACCCGGACGGACGCATGGTCGGCGTGTCAATCCGGCACTTTCTTCTTGAGAAGACCCGGTTGGTGATGCCCCAGGCAAACGAGCGCAACTACCACATTTTCTACCAGTTGCTCGCAGGACTCAAAGGTTTGGGTACCGCGCAGGAAAAGCAGCTCAAACTACAGAGCGATGTGTGGAACTACACGTACTTGACTCATGGTGACTGTGTCGAAGTGGACGGCGTGGATGACGCTGTCGAGTTTGACCAGCTGCGCAACTGCTTGAGCCAATTGGGAATGGACATGGCGAGTTTCCAGATGCCGATGTTCGAGATCCTCGCAGCAGTTCTGCAGTTGGGGAACGTCCAGTTCCAGTCTGTCAAGGAAGAAGGCTTGTCGAATGAAGAGAAGACCGTCGTGCTGTTTCCCGAGGGCGACCAAGGAGTGGACTTGGTGCATGTGTCGGCGCTTTTGGGGGTTGAGCCACACGAGTTTGCGAAGAAAATGGTGACTCAGACGACGATCACCGGTCGAGGAAGCATCTTGGAGATCAAATTGTCGGCGGACCAAGCGAAGAATGCAATGGACGCGTTCTGCAAACACTTGTACGGGGAGCTCTTCAACCACCTCATCGCGCGCATCAATGCGTGCGCGAAAGAGCACACGGAGATCGCGCTGGAGAAACCCAAAAGCGCCAAGAGTGGCGGCGGCGCGTCCACTGCAGCTGCTTTTATCGGGATTTTGGACATTTTCGGGTTTGAAGTGATGAAGAAGAACAGTCTGGAGCAGCTGTGTATCAACTTCACGAACGAGACGCTGCAGCAGCAGTTCAACAAGCACGTGTTCGTGCTGGAGCAAGAGCGGTACGCGAACGAGGGCATCGAGTTCTCGATCGTCGAGTTCAAGGACAACCAGCAGTGTCTCGATTTGATCCAGAAGCCGCCGACGGGTTTGCTCCCACTGCTCGAAGAGCAAATGCTGCTCAAGCGCAAGACGACCGACAAGCAGTTGCTCACGATCTACCACGGGCAGCACCTCGACAAGCACGCGAACTACACAAAGCCGCGCTTCGAGTGCGACGAGTTTGTCATTCGTCACTACGCGGGCGAAGTGGTGTACGACATTCACGATTTCATCGCGAAGAACACGGACAATCTGCACGACGATCTGCTGGACCTGCTCAAGCGGAGCTCGCAGTCGCTCATCCAGGCGATCTTCGCCGGTGTCGCTACTGACAGCAAAGCGTCACAAAAACGTGGTGCGTCAGTGTCGGGCTCGAATGGTTCAGCAAACAACAAGGGCAAACAGGCGTTGACTGGGACCTCGACAGTGACGAGTCGTTTCCGAACGCAGCTTTCAGAGTTGATGGAGGTGCTGTGGCACACGACGCCGAACTACATCAAGTGCATCAAGCCCAATAACCTCAAGTTCCCCGGCGGGTTCAGCTGTGAGCTTGTGCGCGATCAGCTTATCTACAGCGGCGTGCTGGAGGTCGTCCGCATTCGCCAAGAAGGGTTCCCGATCCGCAAGCGTTTCGACGTGTTCTACGAGCTCTTTTGGTCGCTGTCGGTGAAGAAACACGCAGTTGCAGACGTGCGGAAGGGGGACGCCAAGCAGCAAAAGCTCCGCGACGCCTGTGAGCAACTTGCAGGCGAGTGGCTTGAAGAGAAGAACCCGTCGATGAACAACAAGAAAGTGTTTGCAATGGGTCGTCAGGAAGTGTTCTTGCGCTATGGTCAGGTCGAGAAGCTGGAAGCCTACGTGGCATCATTGCGCGCTGAGAAAGCGGTGATCATCCAAGCAAAGCTCGTACGCTGCAGGATCGCGTACAGAAAGTTCCAGGTGATCAAGAGGGGGGTGCGGAAGTTCCAGGCACTGTGGCGCATGCACTCACACAGAGTCCGCTACCAGAGAATGAGAAGCGCAGCGGTGCAGATCCAGGCGCAAGTCCGATGCTCGCGCCACCAAACGCGCTTCCGCAAACTGAAACTTGCGGCGAGCTGCGTCTTCCGCGCGACCATGCGCTTCCTCACGCACAAGCGATTTACTGTGTGGGAAACGCACACGAAAGCTGCTGTGATGGTGCAGAAACGCCTGCGCGGCTTCCTCTCGCGCACGGCAGCAGAGCGTGCGCGAAAGCTCAAGGAGCGCTCGGCGTTGTCAATTCAGTCGTGGTACCGAATGGTCAAGCACCACCGTGTATACGTTCGTCAACGACGCGCGGTCGTCAAGATCCAGTCCGAGTACCGATCGGTGAAGATGCGCCGCGAGTTCTTGCGAAGGAAAACGGCGTCGACCGTGCTCGCAGCGTTCGTTCGGCAGGTGATCCAACGCAGGAAGTTCAAGATGCTCAAGCTGCGGGTCGTGAAGCTGCAAGCGCTCGTGCGCAAATGGAAACTGCGGCAACAGTTTGTGAGTCTGCGGAAACTGGTTGTGTACATGCAAAGCAAGCGGCGTCAGCAACTTGCCAAGCAGCGCGTGGATCAGCGGCGCCAGGCGATGAACAAGCTGCAGCATGCGATGAAAGGCTGGATCTGTCGCTGTCACTACGTTGCGAAGATGAAAAGCGTCGTGGTTTTGCAGTACTGGGCGAAGAGCTGGCTGCTGCAGAAAGAGTACCGCCAATTAAGGCTGGCGGCAAAGAGGATCCAAGTCTTGTGGCGTCGCCACCACCGCGTGAAGCGATGGGAAGCAGAGGTCAACAGCATCTTCGGCTCGTCGTCCTTCTCAGTCGCAGGCGGTGGGGTAGGTGCACCGTCCTGGACGCAGCATTCGAGAATGGAGGAATCAGACCGCCGCATCCAGAAACTGCGCCAGAACCCGGCATTATTCTTCCACTTGCGACCAAAAGCCTACGGGTACAACTCGGTGTTCCACCACGCGGCGGCGTGCGGCGACTTCCACGTGGTCAAGTACATGCTCGACCAGAACGTGCTGACGAAGAACGAGCTGTTCTACATGAAGAATGGGAAGGGCAACACTGCTTTCCACGAAGCCTGTCGACACGGACAGTACGAGATGGTCAAGTTCCTCATTGTACAGGCGCGCAGTGTGTTTGAAGAGCGAGCGGAGAAGCCCCGAGCGTCGATGACTGGGGCTGGCGCTGACAAGAGATCCCAGGCCATTGCCAGTGGCAATGACGAAGGAGGCTGCAGCAGCAACAGCAACCAGAGTCAAGACCAACCTCACCAGGCACATGAGAAGGCAAAGAAGGCAGAAGAGCCGGAAGAGGATATCACGCTACTGCCACCGCCGGGGGTGATCTACAGCGGGTACCTGAAGAAGCGCCGCGAGACCTCGCGCTGGATGAAGCGCTTCGTTGTGCTCAGCATGAGTGAGGCGCACTCCCCGCAACTGGACTACTTTGCGAACGACAAACCGGCCACTCTGCACAGCAAGAGCGCCAAGACGATCGACCTGCGCGTGGCGCTGTTCAAGAAGTCCATGGACACACCGTTCGCGTTCGAGATCCACTCACCGCACCTGCTCGAAGGCCGCAATAAAGAGGGGCGATTGTATTTCGCTGCTGAGAACGAGCTGGAGATCCAGAAGTGGCTCGCGCACCTGCGCCACAGCATCCCGAGCAGCATCGAGTCGCGCATTTTCGCCATGCACCGCGGCACCAAGTACGGCAAGCTCGAGTTCATCGACTTTGCGCTGCGGAAGAAGATCTGTAACCTGCCAAACCTATCGGCGCGCCGCGAGAGTCTGCTGCACTTGGCCGCGCGTGTGAACATGGCGAACGCCACGGCTGCTGTTGACTCCATGAGTGCACCTTTGTCCCCATCACCATCCATTCAAGCTCAAGCTCAACCTCCCAGTGCTAAAGCCACTGCGCTGGAGCCTGCGGTCACAGCGTCCTCGATCTCCGTCAACGCCGACGAAGAGAGCAACAACAACAGCAACAGTACGAACAGCAACTACAGCAGCAGCGAGATCATCCGCAAGCCCAACGACAGCTCAAGCATTGGCGCAGAGGACAGTTCAACGTCGCTGCTGAACGTGGGCAAAACCAAACTCGAGGTGGAGGCCGACATTGTGCGCACGGTGCTCTGGCTCATCGAGAGCGGCGCCGAGATCAACGCCGTGACGGCCAAGAAGGAGACACCGCTGAAACTGGCGCTGCGCGCCAACAACTTGCTGGTCGCCAAGCACCTGCTGGACCGCGGTGCGCTGGCCACCGGGTTGTCGCCGTTGGAAATGGAGGAGGCCCAGCGGCTCAAGGCTTCGCTGGCCAAGAACGCGATCTCGAGCGTCGGCTGCTCTTCCAGCTCGAGTCGCGCGGCGTCGGCCTCGAAGCTCGCAATGAGCATGAACTCGTTGCGCAAGAAAGCCACTGGAGGGTCCTCGTCATCGTCGTCACAGACATCAGCAGCAACCATCGACAGCAACGACACGCCGACGCTCTTTCTGCTCAAGCAGCCCGGCCGCATCCGCCACAGCTCGTACGTGTCGGTGTTCGTCGAGCACATCGGCATCAGCAACCCGCAGTACTTGAGCCGGCCGCGCATCGTCGTCTCCGTGTTGGACTCGCAGCGCAACCTCGTGGAGATGAAGCAGCAGGTGTCGGTGCAGCCCGTGGTGCTGCCGTCGTCGCTCTTGTGGTCCATCACGTGGCACATGCAGACGCCGCTGGAGAACCTGCCGCACGGCGCCTGCGTGGTGTTTGAGCTGACGATCTCGCCCACAGTGTCCGCGACGCTGTCCACGCCGGCGTCCTCGGCGGAAGACTTTGTCCCCGTGTGCTGGACATACATCCAAGTGGACCAGCGCACCGCCAACTGCATGCCGCTCAACGCCGAGATGTACAAGTACCCGATGGACCTTTCGCTCAAGAAGCTGCAGCGCGTCGACGCGTTCATCAACGGCGACGTGCTCGTGTCCCAGGGGCCGCACTAAGAGAGCGAGAGAGTAGGGAAATTGTGACCATGGTCTATCAATCGCGAGCGTTCTGGCCACACATACTCAGTTATGTTGTATGTATTTTTCTTCTCCATTCTCAGTTGATGCACTCACATACAATATATATATATATAGAAATTTGGTTCTTATCGTTGGGACTTTGGTTGACTTGATCGTTCTCTCTCTCTGTCTTCTCATGGCGGGTGTCTTCTCTATCATCATCGTTCTCATCATCACTACCGTCTGCTTTTCTCTGTCGTCGTCTTTGTCAGTAGTTTATTTTACTGGTACGGTCTCCACTCGGTCACGGGCGGCGAGAAGTAGAACGTGTGGCCGTGCGGACACATGTACTGGCCCGCCTGACTGCCCGGAGGCATCTGCACGCGCGTGTAGCACGTCGGGCACTGGCGCATGATCAGGCCGCCCATGGAGCCCCCACCTGGCGGCGCTGGTGCTGCTGGTGCGCCTCCCGCTGCTGCTGCTGCTGGTCCTGGAGGAGGCGCTCCCCCCATTCCTCCTCCTCCGCCAAATCCGGTCGGAGCGCCCGTGAAGCTCTGCCGCATGTTCATCCCTAGCTGCGAGTTGCCTGTCTGCGACGGCATGCGCAGCTGGAACAGGTGCCCGTTCGGACACTGCAGCGTGCCGCGCGCGCTCGTGCTCACGAGGCACCGGATCCGGCACGATGGACACTCCACCACGACGTTGCTTCTCGCGGCAGCCGCGTGGGCCGCAGCGCGCGCGCGCTCCTGCGCAGTCGGCGTGTGCGCGAGCGAGTTGCCACAGCCATCACAGAACTGGCCGCCTGTGCCTCGCTTGCCGCAATTTGTACCTATACGAGAAGTACCAGAACAAGCCCGTATCAGTCCACGATACCAGGGTGTACCTAGTAGATCCATACGCAAATCGCTACAAACTTACAGAATGGGTGCGCCTTGACGAGCCCCTTGGTCTGCTCGGGCCACTGGGTCTGCGACTTGCGGCAGATCGGACACTTGTCCGAGTTCGCCTCGTCGTGGTTCACGTTCTCCAGCAGGCAGCTGAAGTGGAACCTGTGGCCGCACTCGGCCGTGAAGAGCGCCTTGCCGAACTCGAGCTCGTCCAGACAGATCACGCACTCCTGCACTTCGTCCGCCACCTGCACGTGCTCCGCCATCATCGAGAGCGTCACGAAGTTCGACGCAGATGATGATGATGATGCCGCGCCATTCGCTGCGACCACGGGCGTCGCGTGCGCATGCGTGGCGTGGAAAGCTCTCGCGGCTCCTCCGCTTGAGCTCTCATCGTGTGTGTGTCGGTGCGCGTCCACGTCGCTCCAACGGCGCACGCGAGCAGCCATCTGCTGTGTTGTGTTGAGGTGGCTGGATATGAAGGTGTTGCTTGTGTACGTACGTGGCAAGTGTGTGGCGTGCGGGCGTTCCCTCACGGATGGAGAGAGCTTTAATCCGTGCGTCGTGTTGGCTTGCTTCGCGAATATGCGCGAGTCTCACGGTCAAAAAAAAGGAAGGAACGTTGTGTGTGTGTGACAGTGTGTACATAATTGAGATGTAACCACACCCAGGGTAATCGTAAGACCTTGGATAATAAACGTATCATTGAAATGTAGGTAATATTATACATTTAGAAATGGTTTAGCATCAAGTTAATTCAACGACTAAATTTATAAAGGTCATTGATAACAATAATAGGTACTTGTTATGTCGAACTTGCTCCAACTCGAGTAACCACGCTGTGTCACACAATCAGAATAGAGAGAGGGTACACAGTCGGTGGCATGGGTGTGGGTAGACATTCATGCCACCGACTGATTGTCTTTTTAAGCCACTGTTGACTTAAGACGTTGACTTCCAAGTAAAAATGTAAAATGTGGCAGCAAATTTTATCGTGACATATCGACAGACGATCCTCCAAATTTTCAGCGACCCGCAGCTCAAATACTCCCGCACCGTTGCGTGAAACTTCCGCATGCGCACGTGTAGCCATCCATCAACCAGGATATTGATGCACTTTTGCGTACATCACGACAAACTCAGTGACTGACTCTGCCGACATCTCTGCCGCAACATGACTGAAAATGAACCTTCTTTTTGAGATTGCACCATGAACTGAACGAGCAAAGCAGCGACAACAAGGCGTCAGCATCATCTCTCCACCACAGCAATTTTGTGGTGCGTGGCATTTTCATTTTGGAAAGATCCAAAGTTCAGGGTCGGAGCTAGCGTTGCAAGTTTTGTTCACTCTCTCTGCCTCACGAAAAGGATACTTTTTCTGACGCGAGTGTCGTCACTCCGGCGGCTGTTCAGGATCCGCCAGTGCCGTCCGTCTGGAGAAAAAAGAAATCAGAGCGACTATATTTTGTGGTGGGGATGGATTGCAAAGCCACCAGTCAGACGTAAAGCAGCGATAACAACAGGACATGCAATGATGTGGGGTCAGCCATTCGCAGTGGAGGCAGTTGTTGGATTGAGGAGACACTGAAGAGCTGGTGTTTTACAAAGTAAGCGTGGTGTGACCACAACAAATCGTCGACTTTACTTGCTGCGCTAGAGTAAGTCGACATGCGTCAACTTTTCAGACAAAGTGTGTACCGTATTTTTCACAGTTACAAATTCAAATCCACTGCTTTATTCTTCTTTTTTTTCCCTCGAGATCAATGCCGCGTCACAAAAATGAATCCTCTGCAAACATTAAGTATTCACACGTCGCAGATAATTTTCACCACCTAACAACTGATGTGGACCACCTACGTTAGCGCTCCTCACCGACTTTTTTCTCCAAACAGACGGTCACACACCACCACCACCGCCTCAGTCGCCATACAAACAACAACAGCAGCGTCACTCACCAGGAAGGAAGAGCTACGAGGAGGAGAGCAGCTGGCGGCGGACCATCCACGGAGGAGCAAACAGGAAGAAGAACCACCTCATTAGCGAACGTGCAGCTCACCAGGAAGACCTCAAGCGACCAACACACCTGCAAGAAGAAGACATGGGCAGCACGCTCTCTGTATGCGGCCTCGGCCCGAGCCAAGACGACCACGACCATCAGCAGCCACGCGTACGTTCGTTGTCACGGTTTTGAGCATGCCCTCTCTGTCTATTACTAACTAATGGCGTGTGTGTTTATGATACTTGGAATAAGCAGCGGTTTGAGAACGAGAAAGTGATGGAGCTGCTCTCGCATAACGACCGCTCGCGGTCGCTGTCCGTGGCGACCGACACGTCGATCGCGTCGATTCTGTCCAACTCAGACCGCCTCATCCCGGACGCGTTCATGCCCGTGGACATCCAGGTGGTCTCGCAGCGCCGCGTGCGGCCGACGAGCAGCCGCGTCATGTCGTCCCAGAGCGGCGGACCCAACCGCGACGGGAGCATGACGCCGTCCAAGAGCGTTGCCACGACCGACAGCAACAGCTACTACTACAACAACAGCGCGCGTGCGAACGCGGCGTTCATGCGCTACATGACCAGCTCGACGTCCGCGACAACCTCGGAGTCGGTGCCGTTCAGCAGCAACAACTACAACAACAATGTGTACGCGAGCGACCGGGGGTATGCCTTGAAACGCAAGAACTACATGGCGAGCAATGGCGGCATCGACGCTACGAGTGTGGCGCACCCAGAGGACGACGACGTGCTGAGCCGCAGCCGCCGCAGTGGGAACCACAGCAATCTGTCCACGCGCGACCTCGTCAAGGGCTACGCATAAGCATCGGTGGCCGTTTGAAAACAGTAGGGTAGTATGGATTGATTGAGTTATAAGAGAGAGAAATATTAGAACCAGGACAATAGGAATAATAGTAGTGTAGCAGTAAGTGAATGTGTGTGTATGTGCATTTGCCCACGAGAACATCGTGGAGCAGTCGATAGTTAATAGCAGCGAACACGAACAGACTTTCGTGTAGGATAACAAGTCAAAGAAGCAAGGCGTTGGTCAATACTGACAGTCGATCTCTATTGGTTCGGTTGCGTTAGCTTCTACTTGCTGGCGGCAGCGCTCGCCTGGCTCTGCTTGAACTCCTTAGCTTTCTTCCGGCACTCGCGGTATGCCTCGCCCTCTTTCTCGCACTCGTCGCCGTCGCGCAGCCCGCCGCTCTCAGCATTGCGCGCCTCGACGCATCTGCAAAGCAATCAATCAAGATGATGAAGAAGATGGTGAGATCGAGTGCGGTCAATGGATTTAGAACGAATGACGCCACGCTGAGAGAACACTAGCGCCAGCCATAAACACAGAGAGAGCGCGCGGGTGCATGAACGTACGTACTTGATGTACGCGTCCATCTGGGCCGCGCATGGGTTCACGGTCTCCGCCGCCACCGGCGTGGACATCTCGGCGCCCATCTTCAGCCTTTTGTGCGCTATTTGCTGTTTCAATTGTAATTTTGTGTGACGCCATGTGAACGCGTTTCTTTCGTCGTCATCGTCATCGCTTTATTACCCAACAAATAGCACCAAGCAAACAGCTTCTACTTCTAAATGAAATCCGCATACAAAAAGAAAGTTTAAACCGAATTTAGAAATAGAAATGGTGCCTTTTTAAAAGCTGAACCAAAATACCATGGTGAAGCCATTCGGAGAGAGCAACTCACAGCGATGGAGATTGACGTGGTGAAGGACCCCGCGCGCTTGGCTGCGGATGCCGCGCTCGTCGCGCAGCTGGACGCGCTGGGCGAACGATCTGCCGTGGTGCGTACAAAACGCTTGATGGTGGCCACGTATTGCTTCTTAGCTATGCCTGAGTATCTCATGTTGTATGGACATGTCGTGTGCTGCAGGCTCAACATTTAGGACGCGCGATCACGTCCACCGCGCTGTTCACGGCTCCTGCCTCCGTTCAGCAGCAGCAGACGCTCTACGTTGCACGTGATGAGCGTACTGGAGACGCGCTTGGGTTCCTCAAGAGCGGCGTGAAACATCTCTTCTATGTGGTAGGAGAGAGAGAGAGCCGTGACTTTGTGTGTTTGTGTTCGACAAAACAATCCTGATGCGTTGTGATTCTGAGCGGAGCGTGTTGATCTTCTTTGTCTTTGACCAGAACAAGAAGGGCGATTACTCAGAAGTGGACCCGCTCTGCGTCCTAGACTTCTTCGTTGACGCAGCCTACCAGCGCGATGGTATTGGACTGCAGCTCTTCAACCGGCTGCTTCAGGTTCGTTCTGTTCATTTCAGTTTTGATGCGGGCAACCTCTCACAGGCTCCTAAGTCTCAGTACTACTGAACCTTTGATGTTTGTTTGCTTTTTTTCGCTCCCACTACAAACCACTTCAGACGGAACAGGTTGAGCCGCGACAGCTCGCGTACGATCGGCCGTCGCCCAAGCTGTTTGCGTTCCTGAAAAAGCACTGCGCGTTGACGAACTTCTTCCCACAGCCCAACAATTTCGTGGTCTTTGACGGCTATTTCGACGAGCAAACGCCGGAGCAAAAGAGTCCAAGAGATCAAAACAACAACAACAAGAAAAGCAAAGAGCCAACAGAAGCTTGATGATGCAGACAGAAAATGGTCTCAACACGCGCGCGCATCTGCTTGTTTATCCGATTGAAGCCAAGAACGCTTCGAGCTTCGTGTCGGCGTCAGCAGGCTCTTCGGGTGTCGACTGGTCAAAGCGCGCGTCGATCTTCCGGCCGTCGAACCAGCGTCCGTGCATGATCTGCAGGCACTTGATCGCAGACTCGAGCGCATGGAAGCGCACGAGCACCGATCCGTTGGCGACAATGTGGACCTATTACCATAAGAGGATCCCAAGGATTAGCTCAAGCATTTCACGAGCTCCACAAAATTCAAAATTAGAAAGACAGATACGTACATGGTCGACGGGGCCAAACTTGGCGCACTCCAAGCGCATGTCTTGCTCGAGTTCGTCAAAGAACGCGGTTGTGTCTTGTGGCTCGAGCGGGTCCCATACGTGCTTGAGAATGATCGACTTGGACGGCAGGTCCAGTCGAGCGGCGGTGGCGTCTTCTTGTTCTTCAGACTCAGGCTTGCTCGTGGCGCTTTCTGCTGGGAGACCTGAAATTGGTTTCGCTGATGCTTCTGACGCATTGTCCTGGGGTTCCGCTGGGATGAATAGCCGCTCTGGCTCGGGCTCTTCACTCTGACCACCAATGGAATGATCTTGTGCTTCAGTGGCTGGTGCTGGCTTGACGCCGAATTGCGCTGCGACAGCACTACAAGTGCAGCAGGATCAACGCAGTGTTACTAAGTATCAATTAGCAATAGCCCTCGACGCGCAAAACCATACGCGACAGGTTTGCTTTGTGGCCACGTACGTGATGAGAACGCCTGGCTTGATCTCAAAATGGTTGAGCTGCCGATTCGGTTGGTTGGTTAGTTGTCGCCGTTGTACACGCGCGTGTTTGTTTGGATCCACCACCAGTCACCACGTGGCCGCCGTAAGAGCAAGAGTGTGAGTGGGATTTGAAGGATCATCTTGAGCTTGAGGGAACAGCAACAAGCAGATACAAACAAAACACCGCCTAGCGCACGGTGCCGCTGCTAGTTATATTACCCTTTCGATCGCTTTTTGCATGGCCGCATGGGACCCAAACGTCACCGTGGCGTCACCCTAGAGGAAGCAATGAGCAACATATTGTCAACAATCACGTGGATAATATTTGCTCACAGACAACACACCGAAGCAGTAACGCATTTTCACATCCAAGGCAATAGGAAAGGACAGCAGAACCACGCACCTTCAAGCCGCCGCGCTCGTCCTTGTAGAACTTGATGCGCCGCACTTTGCCGATCTTGGCGCACATGCCCTCTTTATACATAGCAGCAACAGCTTCGAATTAGCATCTTGCAAACAACGCAAACTCATATAGCCAATAGTTCGGTCACCAAGACACATGACGCACCCAGTTGTCTACACGCGATGTACGTGGTCAGCCCCGTGACGTAGACGCTCGTGTTCTTCAGCTGCGCGCTCACGGCCTTCTTCTTGTTGCTCGCACTGCCACTGCCGGGTTCTCTGTTCTTCTGCAGGTCTTCGTAGGTCTTCTCGCCAGTCGCAAACTCGTCACCAAACTCGCGTGCGACGGATGCGAGGAATGCATCTGCTTCCGCTTTGGCTTTCTGCTCATCGAGTCTGTTTTGGGGAAAATTCACAGAGAGAGAGAGAGAATATTAGTGACGAAATCAGCTTATAAGAGCAATGGACTTGCACCCAAAGATGATGCACACTAGTCTACAGAGGCGAATCGCGTCGTACTTGCGCATGTACTCGAGGTTCTTGAGCCGCGCGCGCTCGAGGCGCTCACGATGCGCAGCGTCCATTTTGGCTTGTCGCCAGTTGGTGGATTGAGAATTAGATTTTTGACGACTTCGATCTTTAAAACACAACATCTAAATGGCTAGTTTGTCAATTTTCGTGACCTGTTCGCTTGTGATTAGCTACATTGTTTTTGTTCAGGCAGAAACGATTGGCTGATACTATTTAGATACAAATACGGAGCGCTGATTGGTCGAGAGCAGCTTTTGACTTTGATCTAATGGCATTTTCGACTATTTGTGAATCTTCAATGCGCGTTATTGTTGACATTATCGACTGATCTTCTCCCCCTTCCTGATCTTGCTTGATCTTGAGAGCTTCAAGTTGGCAATCGATCATTCTCGCAAAGTCAAGGAGAAGCAGACGAAGAAGACCTTCTCAGAAGAAGCATGAAGACGTCGCTCTTTACCACCATCGCCTCCGCTGCTGCTGCTCTCACCGCGCTCACAGCCGCAGCTGCTGACCAAAGCATCCGCTCCCACGCGCTCGTGTTCCCGCCAGTTGCGCCGAACGCCGACTGCCACGGGTTCTCAGCCGAGGACAAGTGCCTCGCCGCGCACTGCTACTGGTGCAAGTCTGCGGCGGTGCCGTCGGCGTGCTACAGCGAAGACGAAGCTGGACAGTTGCCTCCTGCAGTGTTCCAGTGCGACAAGCAGGCGAGCGCGCTCTCGTGGGAGCTCAAGAAGGTTAGTGCGGCGCCTTGACTTGTGATGTTCTTGATGGATTTGAAGGAAGAGTGCTAAGTTAGCCATATGGATGTGATTGAACTACTGCAGGCGCCAGAGGATGTGAGCGAAGTGCGCGCGCTGTTTGACGCGTGGAAGCGCTTCCACGGCAAGCAGTACAGCTCCGCGATGGAAGACGAGGTGCGCAGTGACATCTTCCACGCGAACGCGCGCATGGTCGCCGCCCACAACTCCAGGAACGACGTGTCGTTCACGATGGAGCTGAACCAGTTTGCGGACATTTCGTGGTACGTCTAACTTGCTATGGTGTAACCACTCTGCTATGGTTCTAACGTGCAGGAGTGACGTGGTTATGTATACAGGTATGAGTTCAAGAGATGGTACCTCGGCAGCCCGCAAAACTGCTCGGCGACCCGGTACGTCCCCTTTTAGTACGTTACATTCCCTGATTTCACACGCTTGCTAATCGTTCCTCTTTGTATGTGTGTGTATGTGCGCAACAGCAACCCACTGCTGTATGGAAGCGTCCCGGAAGAGAAAGACTGGCGCCACGACGGCGCGGTGTCCCCCGTGAAGAACCAGGGCAAGTGCGGCTCGTGCTGGACGTTCTCGTCGACGGGGTGTCTCGAGAGCCACCTGAAGCTCAAGCACGGCAAGATGATTCTGCTCTCGGAGCAGAACCTGCTCGACTGCGCGCAGGCGTTCGACAACCACGGCTGCAACGGCGGACTCCCATCGCACGCGTTCGAGTACGTCAAGTACAACGGCGGCATTGACACGGAGGAGACGTACCCGTACGAAGCCAAGGAGGGCAAGTGCAAGTTCAATACGTACCACGTCGGCGCGCAGGTCGAGAGCGTTGTGAACATCACTGCGCGCGACGAGACAGAGCTCAAGGCCGCGGTCGGCAGCGTCGGTCCAGTGAGCATCGCGTTCCAAGTGGTGTCGGACTTCCGCTTCTACAAGTCGGGCGTGTACGAGTCGACGGAGTGCAAGTCGGGCGAGCAAGACGTGAACCACGCGGTGCTCGCGGTCGGCTACGGCGTTGAAGAGGGCAAGAAGCACTGGATCGTGAAGAACAGCTGGGGTGCGACCTGGGGCATGGACGGCTTCTTCCAGATCGCGCGCGACAAGAACATGTGCGGCGTCGCGGACTGCGCGTCGTACCCAGTCATCCACTGATTGAGGAGACCGATGCGAGGAGGAAAGCCGCTTTGTGTGACACAGGACCCAGGGCACGCACGCGCGGATACACAGCGCTCGTCTCTTGGTCGGTGATGCTGATGATCTACCATTTGGGTCGTGTTTCTGTTGGTGATGAACTGTAGATGAGCGCCTATGGGTCAGTCATTCTGGGTATCCGCGTGTCTGGTGTCGTGCAGAGTGGTGATGGCAGATTGGTGATGATGAAGAAAAGGAAAAGGAAAAATACAAATGGTTTTGCACGTTGAAGAAATGAGATGACGACAAGAAATGAGCAAGAGAGAGAAGGAGAGAGAGTGCGTCCAGGTAAATAAACGAAAGTTCAGCTATGAAAAAAGGATTCAGTGGTGGCGGCGGTTTGGCAATCCAGCTCTTAGTGACCAGTAACAACACTGGCTTGATCATGCTCTTGAGCGAGATTAGGTACGGAGTTGCGCTGAGCTTGGTGGTGACGGCAGGTTGGCGGACTGTGCATTAGTCGATGGCTGCTGCACCCACAGGACTTTGATGAGTATGGAGATTATGGCGCCGGTTTCGATCGCGCCAATCGGTCGGATTGATTGGTGCGAAGGCACGCGTTTCGCTGTTTGGATCCAGACGTTTCCCTGCAATCAGAAGGCTCGCTCGAAGCAAGGTGACCATTTCTTGCCCCACATCTTGACTGCTTTGATTCAAGGCATTGTACCTTTGTATTCTAAAATACAATATATGCTTTCAAATCCAGATTGTGATGCGCACCATTGTAATCATGTAAATCGATTCTTGATTTGTATGTATCGACAATCGACTCTTGCTTCCAGATTTGAGAGAAAATCAGGTCGGCGGGTTCTGAAATCTTTTGCTGCGCTACCACCACTCCTCGCTTCAATGGTGGGTGAACCTTTCATGTGGTCCACCCAACTCACTCCAAAATCCGTTTCACTTTCTTCATACCATATCAAAACACGGTCCCATTCCTGTCAGTTCTCCCCATCAACTTCATTCAAATCCCTCTCTTCCCACCTTCTTTTGTCAAAACCACGCCTTTCCTTTTCCCCTCCAAAGATCCCTCATAAACCCAGCAGCCCGTCCACTCTTTCCAGCACAGCCACACTGTGTGAACATAAAGAGATCAAAACCAACGCAAGCAAGCGCTTTCATCTCCAGAAAGCTCCGACGTGCGCTGCTCGCCTCCTTCTCCGACGGCGGCCGCTTCCCCTGCTCTCATTCCCAGAGCTGCACCCCAAGCGACACCCGCCCGCCCACCTGTCTGTCTGTCTGCCCCTACGTACTGTACCTGCTCAGCTTTCGCCAGTTCAGACGCCAGCCTAGACAACACGCCGCACAAGATGGGACGACACGGCCACAGCCACAGCCACGGCAGCTCGTCGTCGTCGGACGAGACCACACCTCTCAAGGCCGCGGCGTCCAGCAGCTTCCGCAGCGCGAACGCGAACCGCCGCATCCCGTTGGACGCGGCCGCCAAGAGCGCGCAGCGCAAGCTGCAGCTCGCGTGCATCTGCTCGCTGCTCTTCATGGTCGCGGAGATCGTCGGCGGCTTTTTGGCGGGCTCGCTCGCGATCATGACGGACGCCGCGCACTTGCTCTCGGACGTCGCGGGCTTTTGCATCTCGCTGTTCGCGATCTGGGCCACGACGCTGCCGGCGTCCTCGCGCTTGAGCTTTGGCTTCCAGCGCGCCGAGGTCATCGGTGCGATCACGAGCGTGCTCGTCATCTGGGTGCTCACGGGCGTGCTCGTGTACGCGGCGATTGAGCGCTTCATGGAGTGTCTCGAGCCGAACCCGAAGGAGCGCGTGAACGGCAAGCTCATGTTCATCGTCGCGTGCATCGGGCTGTTGGTGAATCTGATCCTGATGCAGATCCTGGGCCACGGCCACAGTCACGGCGGCGGTGGTAGCCACGGCCACGCGCATGGCGGAGACAACCACGGCCACGCACACGGCGCTGCGAAGAAGACCGACCACGGCCACGGACACGGCCACGGTAGTGAAGAGGAAAGCAACCACGGCCACTCGCACGGCAATGGACACGGCCACGCGCACGGCTCGGACCTGGAGAACGGCAGCGCCAAGCAGCCCGCGAAGAAGCCCACGGACAAGAAGAAGCTGAAGCTCGAGAATCTCAACATCCAAGCCGCGTACATCCACGCGCTGGGCGACTTCATCCAGAGCGTGGGCGTGTGCATCGCCGGCGGTCTGATTTGGTACAACCCGGCGTGGCAGATCGCGGACCCGATCGCGACGTTCATCTTCTCGCTGCTCGTGCTCGGCACGACGATCGACATCGTGAAGGAAAGCGTGCACGTGCTCATGGAGGGCACGCCGAACGGCATCCACGCCGAGGAGATCGAGGACGGCCTGCGCGCGCTGCCGGCCGTGCTCGCGACCCACGACCTGCACATCTGGTCGCTCAGCGCTGGGCTCCCATCGCTCAGCGTGCACCTGATCTCGGACGACCCGGACGCCGCACTCCACGAGGCGCAGGACTTTTTGCTCGGCCACGGCATCACGCACACGACGATCCAGGTCGAGCGCCCGAGCAAGCAGTACCCGCGCAACTGCGCGTCCGACCTCAAGTGCGGACAGGACTCGCCGCACCATTAGAAGAGGTAAACAGATCCAAACGCGCTCATTCTCTTTTGAGGCTGCAACCGATACTTACTATTAGAGAGAGAGAGAGAGAGAGAGAGAGAGAGAGAGAGAGAGTTGAGCTCACTGCACTCGTTGGATTCTTTAGCGAGTGTTTGTTACTAACCAGCAATACAAACCATGGAGCTAAACATTGTTTCAAGAGTCCAGCAACAATGGCCGACATATTCAAATTGGCGAAAGCTACCTGCAAAGAATTGGACTGAAACACTCAGACGTCAGACCAATCGTGACAAGCTGGACACTTCGAGCCCCAAAACCAACGTGTGTAAATGTGCTTTACTGGCGTTCACTATTACAAAAAACGACATTCCCGTAAATCGCTCAGGGCTCGTCCGGGCTTTCCGTTTCCTCCTTTCTAACCTTCGTCGCTTTCTTCTTCTTCTTCTTCTCATCCTGCACCTCAATCTTCTTCTGTACCGGGTTTTTGTTCTCAAGACTCTCGCTCGCGTCCTGATTCACGAGGTCCTTCTCCTTTTCAGGCTTTCTCGTCGACCGCTCCATTTCGTTCGCAGTAGAGCGCTTCGCCTTATGATCCTGGGGCTTCGTCTCGCGTTTCTTTGTGCGCTCTGCCGTGTGCTCCTTTGAGCCTTGGCTCTCCGCGTCCTTCTCGGTCTGCTCCTCAGTGCGTTTTGTCTCTTTCTCCGGTTTCCTGTTTGACACTTTGTTTTCCTTTCTCAGCGTCTTTTCTTTCAGTTTCGACGCGGTTTTCGTGTTGAAGCTCTCAGTCTTCAGCTTCGTGTCCGCCATCTGCAGTAACTCCATCTTTTTCTCTTCCAACGCCTTCTTCTCCTCTTCAAACGCCTTCTTCTCTTTGAACGTTTTCTTCGCTTTCTTCAGCGCCTTCTTCTTGTCCTCCATCTCCTCTGCAAAAGACGCCTTCTTCTCCGCGAAAATGCCCTTTTCAGTCTCGAACTTGGCTCTTTCAAGCTTCAGTTCGTTCCTTCTGATCCGGAGCATTCGCGCCTCCGCCTCGTGTTTCTGCTGATGATACCTCTCTTCTTCTTCAGGATTGCTCTTGAGCAGCTTCTTGAGCCACGAACGCATTCCAACGTCCCCCTCCTCTGACGGCGGGAACTTGTAGCCCGTTTTCTCAACCTCGTCGAGGCGCTCAACCTGAACTTCGTGCCAAAACATCACGTTGACGAATGCGTTCCCGCCCAAGCGTTTGTCATGGAGATAGTCATTCGGCTTGCCGGCAGGGAAGTAGCGCTTCCACGCTCTCTTGCTGCCTTCCGTCGTCACGCGGACCTTCTTGGAAACGGTTACCACGGATCCGTAGTATGAGGTTTTTTCTTGATTTCACGGCGGTAGAGTTGTTGCTTTCTAAGGAAGTTTGCAATCTGTTCCTCCCGTCCGCCATCGCGCTGGAGCAGCAGGAAATGAACTTGAGCGACTTCATTGAGTGTCGTCTTCGCCATCAGGAAGATGAAAAAGTCCCTTGGGTTGAACTCCATGAAGTAGCGATACACCAATGTGCCTTTGACAACAGAACGAGGGTACGGAGATAATTCCGATTCCTTCCCACCCCTCAGCGTGGTCGTGAGGCACACGACGCTCGCGCCATAGAGCAGATCGTCTCGAGACTCGTCGTCACAGATACTGGGCTGGAGTGCTTCCACACCCAATACCCTCGAAACGTGGTACGCCATGAGCTTCATCGTGCTTTGTGTTGACACGAATACTGTGGCGGCAGTGGATACACGAGTAGATGGCTTCGAGGTTCGCAAGATCTTGTCGCGAGCGTCCAGTCTTCGCTTGCTCCGGGTGTGCGGTTCGTCGCGAAAAGAAAAATGAGAGAGTGCGCAAGACTGCAGTCGACCACCCCGATTCACTTGAAATTTTGACAGAAAATTTTCTCAGCGCTTCATCAGGTTATGGACATCGAATGAACCCACTGGCCTGTTTGGACAACGAGAAAATGCTCGTGGCTCGCGAACACCTCTGAGATGGACGACGAACATTCGCGAATGGGATTGCTGCAAATTTTCAAGTGCGATCAATAACAATGGGTACATTTTGTTCTTCTCGGAATTGATACAAAATCCCACCACACAGCATCAATCCAATTTATTCTGCCCACACCTGTTCGCTCGCTTTGAATAAGCGAAGCTACCGCGAATCGCGTTGGAGAGTACAACGAAGTGCTTTTAAGAAATCGGGATTCAAGATCATTCAGTCGCTTAGATCGGCTGAACATGCAGAAGGTCATTCTATCCAATCCACAAGATCATGCACTAGCATTCGCAGGAATGTTATGGTTCAGTTTTGTTGAGTTCCGATCGAAAGTTTGTCGAACGAGAGCTCCAGATCTGCGTCTTCGCTCACTGCCTTCTGTTCCTCGTCCGGTTCTAGCACCTCAGCCTTCTCTTCGTCGAGATCCGACTCCTTCTTCTTCTTCTCCACTTCTTCCTCGAGCTTCTTCTTTGCTGCCCTCGCTATCTTCTGCTTCTGCTTCTCCTCTTTCTCCTTCTTCTCGATTGCGGCCCTCTGCTTTGCGATTGTACACTCTGCCCGTATAAGCGTTCGAGACGATTCCTCTTCCTGCACCTTGCTCTTCGCCGCGTTCTGTTTCGCTTTCCTTCTCTCCACCGCGTTCGCTTTCTGCTCAAGATACTTGCTCTTTTCGTCCGGGATCCGCTGGAACAGCCGCTCAAGCCACCGTCTACCTCCGGCTGGGACTTGATACGGCGGAAGCACCGGACCTTGTTTCTTGACCTTGCCTTCAAATGTGACGTTTTTCGCATGCCAAAACATCACGTTCACGAACACTTTCTGGTGCTTGGAGTCATTTGCGTGGCCGTGAGGGAAATAGAGATCCCACTGAAAGCTTTTCTTGTACTTACACTCTTGGAGAAACCTCGCAATGGCACGCTCTCTTCCGTTGTCTCGTTGGAGCAGCAGGAAATGAACTTGAGCGGCTCCTTTCTCTTCCGTGTTCGCCATGAAGAACTTGTCGTACTCGTCTGGGTCGAACTCCATTGTGTAGCGATACCCATCCGAATCGACAGCACTGCCGCGAGGATATGGAGAAATGGTCGGAAGCCCACCATGGTACGTCGTTGTCGTGAAGCACGCGACGATCGCGCCATAGAGATCGCCGTCTCGAAAGTCCGAATCGCAAACGCTCGGTTCGATGACCGTTAAACCTGTCTCGCTCGAGACGTGGTAGGCCGTGACCATGAGGACTAATTCCTTTTGTGTTTGGAGGGAGGAGGAGTTGACGTTCTGATAACTGAATACGGACTGGAGTTGGGCACTTGCGGGCTTGGTGGCGAAAGGCAAAGTGAGAGGAAAAAGAACGCACGAACACAACGCTGTGTGATATTTTTTAAACCTTGAATGACCAAGGTTTTAGCTCCGACTGATTTATCCACACCCTCTCAGAGGTTTGGGAACATCGATAGTTCTACGCTTCTCCTCTCTCTCAATATTTGTAAGGTCCATTTGCTTGCGTGCGGCCTTGAACTCAGTTAAAAGTGGCACAAAACGTAAGACAGGACCCACGTTTTTCAACTTCTCAGGATAGTTGTACATTGCGGGAGTACTTGATTGACCTGAGAAGAAAGTGTGATATCCAACATGCAGATGATGCACAGGTCCGAATGACTCGGCTTCGAAGAAGCTAGGTACAGAATCTGGCTGATCTTTCTCTCTGTCGCTGTTGAGCACACATCTTCCACTTGCAAAGTGCGTGGTGGTCCAATGTGATCAGCATGCTAAATGCGCAACGAGTGCGACCTGGATTGATCAGGAATTGGACTGTAACACGATGTAAATCATGAATCAGCTTAGATTTGTGCAGCCAGGAAGCGACAGCATCGCTGTTTACACATGCCCCCTTTTGGGAAATTTGTAAATCACCACCATATAGCAATAATACCTCTGATAAATCTTCAATCAAAAGAGGACTTGGAATCGACACTTGACCTCCACGTAGTCCGCTCCTTCATCCAAGCAGCTCC